>JABWIB010001054.1:53380-81370 GCA_016617825.1 Platyplectrum ornatum
TGTATATATATATATATACACACAGAAAATGTCAGTAGAATAAAAGGAAAAAAGAAAATATGCCACATGTTATACTGCGTTGTTGCTTTACTAGCTGTTTTTGTTGCTCTCTACCTTGACACCTTCCCTCCTCTCTTTTCCTCTACTCATCCATCCAACTTTATTAATAATTCTATGCCACCTACTCCCTTCTTACTCCCCAGCACCATCCCCTACTGCCATATGCGTTTGACCCATGCTCAGTTGGACAATGCTTCTCTCCCCCACCTCATGCCCACATCCCTCTCTTCGTTCCCCCAACCCCTCCAACCTTATCCACATCCTCCAACACTACCTCCCCCACCACACTTATGGCAGCCTCTCCTTCTCCCACACCCACAGACACGACCAGGCAGTGTAAGCATCCTACTCTCCCCACACTGTACCTTCAGTATAATCCCCACTGAGCCCTCCCTCACATTCACCTCCTTCGAAGCCCACCTCCTCTCTCGGACTCCACCAATGGACATCTGCCCCCAAACATGACCATGGCCATTTTCTTGACCTTGTCTTCACCCACTCCTGCACCGTACCTGACTTCTCTGTCTCCTCTTTTCCACTCCGACCACCACCTAATTTCCTTTCCCTCACAACCTTGCCCTCTCCTCCCCCCTCCCCTAAATGCATTGTCCTCCAGCAAAACCTCAGATCGTTAGAGCCTGCAGCATTCTCTTCCTCAACTGACCACCTCCTTGCACCCATATCCACCATATATTGCCCTAACGGCGCCATCACTCTCTAAAACGAAGTTCTTTCATCTGCCCTAGATGCAGTCTGCCCACTGTCCCATGTCCCACTGCGATGCCCCAACCCCCAACCATGGCACTCTCCTCTCACCAGAATCCTTCAAAAATGCCCCCTTGCTGCTGAGTGCCTCTGGAGGAAGATCCGCTCCCTACCCAATTTTCTTCACGTCAAGTTTATGCTCAGTTTCTTCAGCACTGCTCTCCCCACTGCTAAACAAACCTTCTTCAAAACTCTAATAGTGTTCCAATCCTCAAACCCCAGCCGACTCTTTGCTACTTTTAACAGTCTCCTCTCCCGCTCTTATCCCCCAACCACCATCTCTGCCTCCAATTTTGCCACCTTTTTCAAATCCAAAATAAACTCAATTAGACAATCCCCCTTTCCATCAACAGGTACTACAACTCCTCCACTCCCCCTCCCCACTCTCATCCACCACTGTCCACCTTCACACAGAAGCACTATCTCTCATACGGTCTACTCACCTGACAAATTGCCCACTCCATCCCATAAGCCCACATCTCTTACTGGATGTCCCAGCACTTCCTAAAACTCAACCTCAATATGGACAAAACAGAAATCGTAGTATTCCCCCCTCCTCCCCACCAACGGTTGATTCATTTTGGCTTCGCACAGTATTTTCTCCCTTACGCAAAATTTTGCTTGCTTATAAAAAGATGCAAGGTGTGCTGTGCCGCACAACCAGCTTTTTCCGCGGTACATTGATTCGGACCCAGTGACTCCGCGAGTTTGGCTGAAAAGGAGGCAGAGCTTATTTTGAATGCTGGATTTGGAAGAAAACTTAACACAATGTTAAAATTGGATATCAAATTCTTTCCCAGCTCTCAAGGTTAAGGTGGCAAAACATAGCATAGGGTCAGAATCAAATCTTCAGGCACTAATGACTTACCCAAGAGTGGGGAAAACCGTGTTGAATTGCAAGATAGTTAAAATGAATGTTATTGTTTGCATGCAGAATGCTTTATTTTTGCTGACCAGCGTTACTGTTACACTGTTATTAGACTTGGGCTAGGAAACATCATCTTTCAACTCTAATACTCATTGCAACTAATGAAATTTAACTCCCCTGCAATTCAACATGGTTTTGCCCACTCTTGAGTAAGTCATCAGTACCTATCTGAATCTGGCCCATAGCTATTTAGTATTAAACAATTAAGCTATTAGACCACATAGTAATCCCAAAAGCTTGACTGGACAGGAAACAAGGCAAACTATAAGACATACTAATGACTTGGTGTCCCAGTTGGACCTCTCATTGGCATTCGCGGGGCAGGAAGCCTGTTCTAGGCTTTCACTGGATCACATCACATCCTGAATTTAAACATGACTGTCCTGATTCGAGGACCACGAAAGAGACAATAACAGACATGAGATTGTATACAGGATGGGTTACAATGCCATAGCATATGGTAAGAAAACATGAAATACATACATAGCATTAGGGTAACTAAGAGGGTTGGGATGTGATTAATATATTACACTGGATAAATACATGAGGGAAGAGGTAACAGGAGGAAGTGTGTCCCTGTTCGTGAGAGCTTACATGCTAAGGTAGGGGGAGGACATTACAGAAGACATTGGGTGGGTAGGAGAAGATTAATTTATTATGATGTTAATTTATCAAATAATTAGCTAATATATAAAAACTACTACACATTACAAATCAAATAAAACTAGTGGAACAACTGTCTTGCCATCAACCTTGCTGTTTCAAGCAACTTACCTGACCAGATTCATCCTTCACCTCTTGGATATGCGCCTTGTCTTTTGTTTGCATATTAGGATTTTCATCAGAATGTGCTGCTGCCTGTCTTTGTATGAACTTTCAGGCTTCATTTACGATCTTCACTTCTTCTCATGTTTTGTTTTGCTATGTTTATTGTTTCTGTTGACTAGATAACTTGACATGGCCTTGACATGACCTGATGCCCACTCCCTCCTTCATCCACTTCATCCCATAATTTTGCTTTTAATTAGTTCAGTTCTGGTTATTTCCCACCATTCTTGTGATCGCAATAATAGGTCATGCCTCCTATTTCTCTTGCTATTATAGCCAGCCTCGGACATATGAAGCAGTTCGGCCTCCTATCCCGCTCAACTACAGAGAAATGAAGGCCTAGGAAGGGAAGGAGTTGTGTCTCGTCTCCTAGTCCACACCCTTTCCGTGCAAATACTCTCCCACTTTTACACCTGCACACCCTCCCCTCCACCAGTCAGATTCACCATAGGCTCCTTCACATTACGGTCTAACTGGTGACCTTGTCTACAGTGAGGGTGAAGTTGTGGATAGACTTTCAGCCGCAAATACCCAGCAGGACTGTGACAGTGTGCTATAACAAAAGAAGGAGGTAAAGAAGTGCAGTGTGTAACAGTACACCCCTTGACAAGGAATTAAGGAGCATCTAGGTTTTAGGGAAATTTCCTATAGCTCTCCCTTCTTAATTCCTTAGAATGGACTTCATTGGCAGATATCCACTCTCTTTCTTCTGGTCCGTATCCTGTGAAATAAGGGTGGAATAATCCAATGATTAAGGTAGAATAAATTACCACGAGAATATAAAGAATACAGAATGACTTTAATTTCAAACTCCTCATGACCCTTGAGAATAATAGGATAAAAGAAAGATTTTAGGCAGGGATAGTGGAAGTAAAAAGGCTAGTTTAACCCCGTACGGCGCTCGTTTAAATGTCTCCTCGCGGCATCGCGGGGAGACAGGATAGTAATGGCAGCTGTCAGCTGACAATGTAAGGATGCCGGGGAGAAAATTAGTGGTCCTGTCCCCGGCAATAGCCGCGATTGGCTAGTCATTCATGACTAGCCATTCGTGGCTTTTAAAGGGACAGAAGCCTGACAGATCTTACAGATCTTACAGAGCCCCCTACCGCACCAAAAAAGTAAAAGTTGGTTAAAAAAAATGATGGCAACAGAAAGTAGACATATTGAAATTATTATTTATTAACTATTTTGTGTGGTATGATTTCTCACGACATTTTTCACGACATTTGCGCATTTTTCACGAAAAAATCCTGACTGTATCAACCAAATTTTACCACTAACTTAAAGTACAATGTGTCACGAAAAAACAGTCTCAGAATCAGTTGGATACGTTAAAGCATTAAAAAGTTATTACCACATAAAGTGTAACATGTCAGATGTGTAAAATAGGGCTTGGTCTTTAGGGACCAAATAGGCTGCGTCTTAAAGGGGTTAAGAAGCGAGGAATGGAAAGTATTATGCTTGTGGAAATGCTGAGGAAGTTAATTCTTTTGGTAATGGCAAAAGGACCAATGTAACAAGGACCCAACTTTTTAGAGGGTTAGTGAATATGCATATTCCGAGTGGATAGCCAAACCCTATCTCCGACTTTGAAAGTATAAGGCTTATAAGTCTTGTCACCCCTGGCTTTAGTTCTTAGAGACAATGACTTTAGAGAATGATTAACCATATTTTATACCTCTTTAAGCTCCTTGAGTCTTTCCTTGATTTCTGAACAGACAGAGGTATATGCTGAAATGAAGCGAAAAAGAATGGTGATGTCTCAGGTGGAAGTGTGACAAGCATTGTTATTGGCAAAATCTGCCCATGTAAGATTAGATGCCCAATTATATTGAAGATTGGAAGTATAACAGTGTAAATATTGTTCTAAAATCTTATTGACACGCTCGGTCTGGCCATTGGACTGCGATACGAGTACTGTGACGAGGGGCCATCTTTGGCTGCATGCACTCTGCTGTCACTGGATAGGTCACCTCTCCTGCACTGTCATTTGTAGCAAAGATGACTCTTCCTGTGTGAGTTCTGTTGTATAACAATGGATGTTTTCATTCAGGGCAAAGTTTCATGTAATTAGTGTTTCCACCAGATTACCCTCCCTGAGAATGGCCAAATCTAATAGTACAACATGATTATCTACCCAGTTGTCAGCCTTCCATCATTTCATGAGTAAGGACAAGCTTTAACTATGTTCCCCGGACATTTTTATCACAGGAAATGTCCCTATTTTTCATTATGTACACAAACTACTTTTAGCTGTACTCTGTATAAGTAAATAATTGCTTAGAATAATTATAAAAAATGTATGGAACTAAGTATCTGCACAATGGAACAATCTGGAATATATACATTGACAAAAATCACATTTAATTCATGGTGGATACAACATGCACAATACAGGGGGATACACTGAGGTAGGCATTATGACTTTCTATAAGAGATGGATAGGCAGAGCTGTGGGACATAACCTGTTGTTAATTTATTTACTATTGTGGAAAACTTGCTTGTATTTAATTCTCAATCAGGACATCCTGGAAGTATGTTTTATGTATTAGGAAGTAGGAATTATTTACCCAAGCAGTTACGCAGGTATCAGAGGTGGTACTCTGAATATTTTAATATTTAAAGTCACTGTAATTGTGCATCTCAAGCTGCCAGTATGATATCAACTATAAAATAGGCCTGTACCACATGTTTCAAAGATTCTTTCAGCTTAACATTGCAAGATTACACCCCAACAGCACACCATGTTTAAAACATCCCCATTGTAATAACCTTGATTGTATTTTAATATTTCACCCTTCTTTCTAAGTTACATCTCTCTTGCTTTGATCAGTGTACAACTTCATCCTTAGGTGTAAATCCAAGGAAATTCAAACTCTACTCGAATATGAAATATAAAATGTTGCTAGATTTGGAACAGTACAGTGTGCTTTATGCTAAGTAGGTCACATGCAGAATAGACATTCCAACAGATTTCATTTCTATGTAAATTCACTTTCTAAACCAAATTGAACCTGCATGTTACAATCTGATTTGTTTATGTATTTCATCACATAAAAAAACTCATTATTCTGGAGTCTATTCTACATATTATAGCACAGAGGGAGTAACAGATACCCCTCCAGCCACATATGCAAAAATATTACTTAGTGGATCACAGGACTAGAGAAAAGGATATAAAAACCGGACAAAAATAAATGAGATCTTTTTTCTCTTCATCATATAGTCAACATTTAACCTATATTTAACATTTATCTTTATGTTTTATGTTCCTATTTGTGACCTAAAACGTTAAAAATAAAATAAGGACATTTCATTTGTGGTTCAGTACAGATGCCGCATAACATCTGTAGTGTATTCATGAAGGAATAGGCTAAATCCTGAACATTCCAGAAAACTAGAACAAGGAAGTATAGGAAATAATATTAGATTTATGGTATCATATTTTATGATCTCCTTTACTATTCATTAACATGTATGTACAAATGTAGGATTAGACATAATGAAGCCTCTATGGAAGTCTCTATTATTAGTCCCTAGAGGGAGGAGAGGCCATTCCTCCTACTTCTGAGATGTCTACACTTTCAAGTATGGATTGTACAGGAGGGAAGGGAAGGAGGGGGGCCTTGCTGACGTCATTTTGACCCCCCTCCCCCATTGTAAATATGCTACCTCTTTCCATCCCATGGTCAAGGTTCAACCACACCTTGGCCCCGACCCCACTGAAACTCTCCCCTGACCTGCCAAACTCCGCCTGTCCCGCCCAGACCACACCCCCAGCATGTCTATTTATATTGTGCCAAGATCAGTTGTCACACTCTGGCTGCAAATCTACAGTTAAAAATATAACCTAGCCTCAGCTACTTTTATTGCATTAATAAAACTAATAAATAAGTTCTAGCCTGTCTACCATCTACATAATACATTAAGACGATCCTACCTACATGTTAACATCACTCTCTCTCTCCATCCATAACCCTAAGAACCTTTAATCCACAAACTGGCTTTGCAATGTGGTGATGCACACAACAGGTTTAGAAACCTGGGCATATGTAGCGACCCCGCAAAACCAATTCTGTGTTTCTAATACAATATATGTTTTGGCAAAGAAGGTTACTCATCTGCATGGAGCTGGATATAAGAGCTGTAGGTTCACTGCCATTTCATGATATTTATTTTGTTATGTTATTTTATTATAAACTTTAACTAGTGTGTAGGCTGGCCTTATGACAACCTGCTGTCTCTGCTATAGAGCTATAGATATAGATGTAAATATAGTATCTTATTATAAGTTGCAGTATCTAGCTGAAACTTTTGAATAGTTGGTATACACTATAATTTAAATAGACTTTGAACTTGATTCAGAATTTTAACACAGGACACAAAGCTTTGAAAATGTGTACCCCCTATCAAGAACTTAATGACTACTCTGTATAGGTAGTACAAGTAATGCAATTGAAACATGCAAATGGTTATGTAGAAGCTAAAGTAATTCATAATGCCAGAAATCCTCAAAACTGCTAATGTATACAAGCAGAACTACAGCAATGTATGTGATTTAACCCAACAAACGTTGGCTGTTCCAATGCACACAAGCCTGGAATATAAGCATTAACCCATAAAACAGCTAGGCTGGTTGGAAATTGCTGGGACAATTCTCATTGCACTGGCACTCATGGAGACATCATAGAGGGGGACACCCGATGGATGGACTCCCTCTACCAAAATTCTAGTTCGCGTCAGTTAGTGTTGGTTTCCAATGGGGTTCGACATGCAAGAATTTGTTATTTGAAATGAACGTGTTCTGAATATCTTCTAGAATTACTAATTATGTTAAAAAGAAACACTATTAATACATCCAACACAAAAAAAACTATTTAGAAGTATTATGATGGTTTAGTTTAATGCTTACTAATATCAGCATGTATGTTTTGAAGCTTGGTGGAAAATATGATTAATAGTTGATATATTTTACAGTAATACACAGAACTGACCCCGACACACAGAGCATCAGTAGCAGCCCCAGGCAAGGTAGGGGTTAAGTGAGAGAAAGATGGGGAAATGCTGCAAAGATGTCTTTCTACAAGCTAATAAAGGTTTTTAAATGAGATATTGATCTTAACTGCGGGAGGCCAGAGCTCAGAGAGATAGAAATTCAAGGGTCTGTCTGAATGGATTCATACACTGCAACAATTACGCTTAATTTGTAAGTATAGTCTGGGGTCTCAGAACCTGTAAGCAGGGTAATTTGGTTCTGTGAATACTTAGGTGTGATCTGATTCTAAGTTTTTGAGATAGGGGTAGCTATTACCCCAAATATTTAATAATGGAACCTATGACTCTGATGCAGTTCTTCTAGCA
This sequence comes from Platyplectrum ornatum, assembly GCA_016617825.1. NCBI lineage: Eukaryota > Metazoa > Chordata > Amphibia > Anura > Limnodynastidae > Platyplectrum > Platyplectrum ornatum. Next base: position 61,323 of record JABWIB010001054.1, read on the forward strand.
TGGTAAAGGGCTAAAGATAATTTAATAACATAGCAACAAACTACTGAACAGAACTCCCCCTTCTCTCACCATATCCCCACTCCATACGCTAAAAGATGTTAGAATGGTATGATGCCTAAGGGGAGTTAGAAAGGGGGAGCTGAATGTTCCCATTGTCCCATTTTATCAACATTTGTGCAAATAGAATATCAACATTTGTGCAAATAGAAATGAGACAGGGTTGTTTTACACTGACACTAATGCCGAAAGCATTATTAAATTTACCTTAGTATTAAAAATCAGATACTAAGGCTAACACTAAAGCTGGCCATACACTATAAGATAAATTGTTCCAATTGAAAGATTTTTCAATAGTGGGCAAAACCATGTTGAATTGCAGGGGAGGTAAAATAAATGTCAGTGTTTGCATGCAGGAAGAATACTTTATTTTTGCATGTTGCACACAGATACTGACCAGCGTTACTGTTACACTGTTATTAGACTTGGGCTAGGAAACATCATCTCTCATTTGTAATACTGATTGCAATTCATTTTACCTCCCCTGCAATTCAAAATGGTTTTGCCCACTCTTGAAAAATCTTTTGATTGGAACAATTTATCTTATAGTGTATGGCCAGCTTACCTCTGGAACTTTTGTATCACATACTAAGTTGCCAGTATGCAGCAGTTTCACAGATGCTACAATGCTACTGGTATTATCCATTTATATGAAAGTTTATTTAACTAATGTCTTTCATTAATCTAATGGCCAGCAATACAAATATACACATAACAATGATATATTTTGATATTTGCTAATATTAGCATATTTATTGCTTCTAGACTCTTTGTGCTGTAATTAATTCTCATACAACATTAATTATAGCTATGACAGGAATGCAACCAGTATGGCTAAAGTAAATCTATTTCAGAATCTAGACCAGGAAAAGTTATGTACCCTTCAAGTTACAACTGATCAAACCTGCTGAACAAAAAAGCTTTACTGGACATCACTGTCACTTGGGCAGAACCATCCTCTAATGTGGGAAAGATGATGGGCGAAGTTTTTAATCCAATACTTGAGTAAATTCAGTGAACAGGAAGCCAAATTCTCGAATGACAACCTAATCCAGATGTGATATGCCCCAAACATTATAGATAACATACCTGTGTCTGGAATGCAATAAGGTCATGTACATACCATTCTAGCTTCATGACTCACTGCTTTATTCTTTAATTCTTTTCCTCCCTCTCTACACTATGACTACCACTTTACCCCTCTGTAGGTCACTTAGCCTTAAATTATTTTAACCCCCAACCCAAACCTTCTTGTATTTTTACATATTTGTAAAATTAACATGCATATTTCTACTACACATATTTTAATTATACATATTTTATTATGATTTCGAGATGCATTTACTTTTAATATATTATCCATCAAAAAATATCACCAAAATATTGGATTAATTACCTGGTATTAGATAAAAGCCACTTGGCCCATCCAGTCTACTCAATTTTTCTTTAATTTTGTTTGTTTTAACAATAGCAACCCTAGACCAGAGGTTCTCAACCACAGTCCTCAGGGACCATAACAGTGCATGTTTTCCAGGTCTCCTTGCTGGAGCAAGGTGTGTTCATTATTGGCTGACAATTGTGAATAGATCATCAGGTGGTGTCCTTATATCACTTGTGATTATGAGGAGACCTTGAAAACATGCACTGTTAGGGGTCCCTAAGGACCGTGTTTGAGAACCACCGACTCTTCTTAAGGTTTAGGATATCCTTATAATCAACCCAAACCAGTTTACATTATGCTACTGTGTTAGCCTCTATCACCTTAGATGAAAGAGATATTCCACTTACGAACTGTCAGTAAAGCAATTTGTCTGCACGTTTCCAGAATCCAGTTTATACTCATCCCTTTTTGTTCTAACATATCAGCTCTTGTGGATACAATACAAGTACTACTGGATGCTGTTATCTCCTTACAACCTTGCCAAGCTATTCCATGTACCAACATACAAGACTGGATTACTATAAAAAAAATTTATAGCCATAAAACGGCAGCTTTCACCTTGTTGTCAGAGTTGAAGCATTGACTCTTAACTTGCTTTTCCATCTTTGGGAAGAGGTGAAAGTCGCAGGGCCAAGGTCGGGCTATGCAACAGGTGTGGCAAGGCCTCCATGAACTACAGATGCTGCAAACTCTATTGTGTTTCTCAAAGATGATAGAGTACCTTACGGGTCAACACTTCAACTCTGACGATAAGGTGAAAGCTGCCGTGCCGACAACAACCACCAGATTTGACGGGTTTGCCTGACTCATCAAACTCCTGTGTGCATGGGAAGGGATGGGGACGACGTTGAAAAGTGAATAGTGCATAACATAGCAGATAAACATAGTAATCATTTACAAAAAAAAGTTCAAATCTGTTAATATTATAGCTATGGAGGCATTACTTTTCAATCCAGTCTCATACATGTGTGTATGTACATTTTTTGTGTTTGTTTTTAGTCATCATAATTTAACTTCCATAGAGGCTGTATAAAGGAGGTTACTTTACCCTCAAAAGATATCATTTACTTTTGAGTGTACCATCCAACCTCCAACTATATTATAAGTTTGATGTAATTGTATATAATGTATATTAAAGCGGCTAACATAGTACTTCACAAACTGAACCTAAATCAATACGTTTACTAGGATAGACTTAAATATAAGGTTTAGAGTGAATAGAAATAAAAATTTGTTCCCTGAGAGGAAACCACTACTGTGAGAGGCAAGTAAAGGTAAATCGCTACAGGTCACCAGATAATATAGGAGGAGGAACTTATTCTTAACCTTATTTTCTTTTTAAGATGCTCAGTTAGGATGCACTGGAAATACATAGAAAGTGAGAGTAATCAGGGCAAGGAAATCGCTTGGCAGGAAGGTGATGTGAGTTGCTGAAATGTTTGCTTTTATTTAAGGAGATTGTCAATAACTCTTTTATGGATGATTAAGAGAACTAAGAGGAAATACAATACAGTCTGCACGCGGCATGAGAGTGCTGCTAGGGGCCAGTGTGTAATAAGCCTTGTCTTCCAATAAAGCCGATTACTCAAACTCAGGGGGCCTTTGATTGCTTACTTAACTCAACAGTTGCCAGATAAGATATAGTTGCACAAATGTTCTTTTCTGTATGAGCACGGAGCAGGCATTGTTACAATTATTTCAGAAGGATATGGTTGTCATTGCAATGTTTTTAAGTCACAATGGGTGTCTTTGGACATTTGCATTTGGATCTCACCTAAGTCTTTAATGTTTTTTGTGGGATATTAGCAAACACAATGTGCATCTATGGATTAGACCCTTAGGGCCCAATCCTAATGTAGTAAGATATTTTCGTATTTCTGTATACCTTAAATTACAATTGTCACACTTTCCCTTGCACTTATCGTAAAGATTACCTTAAGTACTACACACAATCTACACAAGGGTGTCATACTAAAAAGATTTATGTTTAAAGCCCACATACATTAGGTCCATTAATTCTGTATAGCATACTTGGTTCTGGGCATGTGCTGTGCAAATGAACAGGTGATTTCTATACCCTGCATGTGGATCACCTGGGATTATTAGAGGTCAGGTCAACCCCTTAGTGTATTCTGTTTCTGATTTGAAGGTATTTTGTGTTACATAATTATGTCATGTTCTTAATTTCCACACCATCATTTTTACTATTTACCAATTATGTCAAGTGGTGGTTTTCGGGATTCAATGTAAACCGTTGTGTGACTGGATGGCCCGCAGGTGATTTTCCCTAGGCCCAATGAGGTGAATGTTTGTACCTATTTTTCCTTAGAATATCATAGAGTAAATGTCCATAGAACATGGTGTAGGTGTTCATATTTTATTTATTATTTAAGTAAGAATTCCATTCTATACATTGTTGCAAGATCAGATTTGAGTTTCACTATTTTTGGGGTAATCAGCAAAACTTTCCCATGTGTAATCAATCAATAGCACATCAATTCAGTGCCTCGGAACAAATAGCTTGTCAGTAAGAAAATAAACAAAACATAAAAATAAATCTAGGTTCTAACTACTTAAAATCAGATTATTTATAAAGTGGAGGGAATGAATGAATATCCACTCACAGAAAAAACAGCACTTGCTGACACAATAGCAGGTACTCTCAGGTCTCTGTCCTGCTCCTCAGGCAGTAAAAGACATTAACAGGTGCAGCCTCCTAGACTTATCAGTCTAACCTGTGATGGAGTAACTGAAGATCTGATATGGGCCAGAGCTAACCCTCTCTCTCCTATGCACCACCCCAGGAACCCTAAAATTGATTTTATCAAAGCTGAATCTCCTGTTGATAACTGTCCCAGGACTCAGGGATCACAACATGTATGCTAAAATAAAATTTATGGACTGTATTCAAAGGTCAACATCCAACAGCAGTATCCACACATCTGTGTGAGCCTACATTAGCATGTTTAAACCATAGAATGGATTGGTTTCCACCTATATCTTACAACAAGTAAATCATGGATATAGATATATATCATATGTCTCTATGTGATATGCAGAGTTCATTCCACAAGCTACAAGAGACAAAATGAAAATAAATTACTCACAGGTAAGAAATACCACCTGCCTTGTGCCACTATGTCCATACACGAAAGACAAGCTTAGAATTGTCTTATTACCACCAATTCATATACAAAAAGTATAGGGGTTTAGCAATATCTCCCAAATGAAATTGGGAAAGTCCTGATTTTGAGGGACTGTCCTGCTGGCCCGCCCGCCCAGTACCTTGTCCAGAAGTTAAAAATATATATATATTTTTCAAAAAAATGACCCAAAAGGGAGCATGATAGATCTGGGAGGGTTAGGACGGGGTCGGGTTAATTTGTTCTGCTTATGATTAATGGGAATGTTGGAAGGTATGGGATGGGTACAATTTACAGAATGTTGACACTTGCACTCTACAAACCAAAATAGTGACAGTGGAAATATAGACAAATACTGTACATTCTGTCTAGAGTGTAAATGTGTCCAAATGCATGTCCACAGTAGCACTGTACACATTTACACTGAATATTCAAAGGGAAATGCATGTGGACCCGCAAGTTGGGAACAAAATAGTGGATGTTACACAAACAACACAACAGTTTTATGTATTTATTTCTTATAAATACATAAAACTTTCAGCATTACTAACATTAATGTGTATTAATGTGCAGACCCACTGGCATATACATTAACCCCTACTATTGACAGCACAATACAGTAAATAATTACATACATTATTTTTAAAAAATGCTTTTAACATTAACTATTTTGCCCGCCTGCATTGCCCTTTGAATGTCAACATTGTGAATGTGCATTGCCACCTTTTTGGTGTGGACTCTTTAAATGTCAGCATATTAAAAAAATAATGACATTCCCATACTGGATGTAATATGGAAGAGGGATGGGATACAATATATGGATTCAATGTAATAAGAAGACTGACATGTGGATATAGATCTTGCATTACTTCCAACATCAAATGACTGCTACTTTGAATATAGAAAATTCATAGTATTGTGAATTAAAATTATGCTACTGAAGAATGATAAACCATGATAGTGTAATCTATCATCTTTGTAATATAAAAATATTACATTATCAATTCAAATACAGTTGTTTGGGTTTTGTTTTTCAAAAGTAAATGTATAGAAAATCTGTGGCACAATATACAGTCAGCACACCAATATTCATATATGACTCTCATGTCCTGGATGTAAAATATTTATTTTTTATTGCATATAAAGTAATTTACAACCAAAGGAAATCTTTGAAACATTTTTCTTTTATTATCTAAGATAATATGACATATATATTTCTTAACTTATTACCATAATAAACTATGCTTAATTGATGGTGTTTATGATTATAGCCTGGAGGTGCTCTCAGGTTACCGGACCCTGAGGTTCCCTTGCCAAGGCCCCTCTTGGTTTGGTCCCGGGAATCCTCCATCCGAGCCCAAGATACCTTGCAGGTCTGAATTTGTCACTGTCTCTCTTCCCAGGCTGGGCTTTCTTCTTGACTCCAGGCCTAACCTCTCCAGTTTTAAAACAGCAACATTTATCCACTCCCAAAAGTGAGACAATAGTCCTTTTATTATATGTGATGATGAATGCAGCTCTTGTATCTCCAGGTAACAGGTCCTTATGATGTTATTGTGGTCATAATGGTTGTATGACATCAGAGCGTAACTGACATGACCAAACTGTCCTTTTATGATATTGGATGGTTTACCTTCATTAAAGCAATTGTGCCTTTGACTTGGAATGTGGATAATACACCTAATTTATTACTTAAAACTACGTGGGGCTCATGGGCAGGTATGGGGCCCAAAGGACATGAGAGGCCCATGGCAGCCGCTTGCTCTGCAGTATAAGTAAGATGTCAGAGGGTGACAACTTAAAACAGGCACTGCACATATAAAAAACATATTACTTCAACCTGTATAATTAACTAGATCTAAAGTATTGTCCGATTACATTGAGTTAAAACAATTTAAGCCTGAACCTAAAATGGTTAACGGTAAATATTATAGGCAATACATTAAATGTGAATGATGAACGTGAATTGTAAGTGGAAAAGTCAGCCCCATAATGCAAGCTGCAAGTTCTGATCTATAATCTCTTGTCGTTAGATCGGAAAGTAACATTAGGACTGACATGGCTATCGATATTTGCATCAGTGAAAGGGAATATAGACAAAAGAATGAGTGTCAAGCAGAGTAATGTCAATCATGGTAAGAAACAGCTACCCATGCAAAACTAACAACATGATTTTTTACAAAATTTACTTCTACATTTCTTTTAAATAAATATATTGAAGTTTAAAGATGACCACGAGAATTATAAATACATTGTATAATAATTACTAGAAAGGCTAACAGGAATGGATGAAATGCTTATTCATGTTTTCACTGTGAACTTTGAACTTATTATTATTGAATCACACCATGCTTTTAATAGTTTCCTGGATGGATATTTTTGCTAAAAGAGTTCAGTTAATCAAATGTAAGGCTATTTTCCAGGTTCATTTATTTCAGACGTATGGTACTGCGTGAATGGAAAGGTGGAGATGTTGCCCATAGTTACCAATCAGATTCCAGCTGTCATTCTCCAGTATGTAATAGGAAACTGAGAGCTACAATCTGATTGGTTGCTATATGCAGCATCTTTGTAGTTTATTAAAAATATAGGTCTAGGAGTATACACTACAAAGTTACCTGTACAAACCATTGGAAGACTGTAAGGTTGCCACCTGGCCGGTAAACTACGGCCTGCCCGGTAATTTTGCCAGGAGCTCGGTACCGGTGTTTTTTTTACTGGCAATAGTAATTGCCGGTAATTTCTTTCTTTTTTTTTTTTGGTGAGGAGGGGGGGGGGGGTGTTCCACTTTAATTAATGCAGCTACAGCTGCTCTTGGCGAATACACAGTGCCAGAGTCACATTATATTTTACATTGTATTATATTATATATATTTTGCGCTTTACCTGTCACCTGTGTGCACAGCTTTGTACCTATCCTGTTACCTATATACACAGCGCTGTACCTGTCACCTGTGTACACAGAAATGTATATATATTTTTATTTTTTAAGATCCTGGCTGCTGGGCCTGAAGAAGGTTGCGAAATTATCCCCGCCCAAAGCCACACCCCCCAAAGCCACACCGACTTTTTACCCTGGCCGGTATTTTTGGTGAGGATGGTAGCAACCCTAGAAGACAGTCCTTATCACCCAAGATTGTAAAATAAAAGTAAATCAGCAGCAGTGTGATGATGCTTTTAACATTGTGACTTGTGATATTACACTGTACACTGTCCCAAACCATTATGAGTAAAACCACCTTTTTCATGCAGGTCATGTTCCATGTGACCTTTAGGATTCAGGTGAGATATCTTAGTATTTGTAGTTATGAAAAGTTACATTTACAGTATGTTTTTCAATTCCAGCAGCGCCTGTGTTTAGAGTGATAGGACTTCAGACAATCTACATTCTTTTTCAATCAAGATCAACTCTATTATTAGTTCTGTATAGTCATATATAAATATCATAATACCAAATAAAGGGCAAGTAAAGTCAGAATTTGACATTAATATATATCCAAATAATATACTATATATCTAATATATATGCTAAACTGGTTTTAAATTATTAGATTAAATATCAGAAATGTTTATAGTTAATATGATATTCCCACACCATTTTCTCCCATATATCAACCAAGAGGTGACTGTATTCAATAAGCAGAAACAAAGTAGAATGTTTGGAAACAAATGGAGGATATGTGTGGAGGGTGACAGCGCTATAGCAATATAACTATTTTCAACATTGACAAAAAAGGGGACCATGGTTAAATCAGAAGAATAATAATACAAAGAAAGAAATTACAAGTCCTTTTACTGAGGAGCAGGGCCTAAATTCACTAAGAGGGGAGATTGCAGGGGAATTGAAAAGTGGGGATGTTGCCCATAGCAGCCAATCAGATTCAATTATTTAACCTGCAGCAAAGAGATAACAGAGGACTGTAGCAAATGGATTCCAATCTGGTAAAGAAAGGGATAACAATTGCATTCCCAAAAAATTGTAAATTGACCAGAGCATAGTAACAAGAATGAAGAGAGGGATATGATATCAGCTCTTAAATATACCAGGGTGTTTACCCAAATACAGGAATACCTTTTTTTTTTTCTAAACAAGATATATATTAAAGAACAAGAGCATTCATTTAAACTGGAGGGTGGAAGGCTTAGAAGAAATGTGCAGAACAAATAATTAATTGAAATAGTAGTTGAAAAGTATAAATGTCTCTAACCCAAGGTGGTAGAAATATTTAAACATGCTTTAGATAAATAAAAGGAGGAAATAAACAAAAGGAGGAAATTTGTGGATATCCTTAACCTTAAATGAAATTGAGGGTGAAGTTTAGGGTCACTGGACCCGATCCAGACTTAAGTTGCACTGAAGAACTCTGCAGCAAAATACGACAGTGAAATCCTAAATTCCGTATGTGCAAGTGAAGCACATTCCCCTCGCACATCTGGCCCTTTCGTATCCTGGACACTACCTTCACCCATGTAAAATGTGGCCGTACCATAATGAGGATTGTATTTATGATCTTAGTCAAATCATTCCTTTCCCCCTAACCACCATGCATACACATTATATATATAGCAGGCCATCCCACCACACTGTCTGGAAGAATTCAATTACAGAACTCTGGATCGGCTTTAGTGCATTCCAATATGCACTCAAACATTTGTGTAAATAGGCGTGGAGGTCTGGTCCAGGTTTTTTGTACTGAGCAGACTGGATGGCCCAAGTCGTTCTTATTTGCTGCCATGTTTCTATGGGAAGACTTAGTAGACGCTATGACTGACAGTTTGGGACAGATACAGTATGCTGATGGGTGTGTTAATGCACAAGGACATTAATGCAAGGATTCAGAGACAGTCTGCCTCTAGGTAAAATATGTATGACTTTCCTCTCCAACATAATGACGTTATACACTGCTGTAACAAATCACATTAGCTCCTGTTACTGGGACTGGTCATACCCCAACCAGTGGTGACCATCGTCATATGTTTCACTTGCCTCATGGGAAATAAGGGTCAGCAATAATAAAGCAATTAAATAAACTAAGGACTGTTATACATCAAATAGGTTCAAATGGGACCATGTTTGGGGAGGAGTTTCTGCTATCTAATAAGTTCTGTCTAGCAAACCCTGTGCAAGGAAAGAGTTGCTTTATATGTAAAACTGAAACTCCAGGGCTCACTAGTTTTATAAATAACATTTCTGTATATTTTATTGGCACTTATATGATGATGGTGTCTGCGTAAACAATAAATAGACAGCTGTATACAGTCAAATTATGGGGCTCTTGAGGGTAAATCCCAAAAGGTTGCACCTGGCCTTATTATGAAGTAGAAGAGTTTCAGGAGAAACTACATGCTGAAATATTAAAGTCATTTGCGTAATATGTTTTCAACAGCCGCTAAAATAGGACCAGGACAGCTGTTCGGATTTATTAAAATTGTGTTCGCAAAATGACATGCTTTGCACCTGTAGCATGAATGTACATTTTGCTATTCACAAACCACACCAACCCTTTAGTGGTTATATCAACATCCTGCCTCAAGAGACATTCACTTTCCTCTTGAGCAACACGTAGATTTTCCTTGCTTCAGTCATTAACCCTCTTTCTTCCTCCTAAATCAGATTTGTAACATCTGTAATCTATTTTAGATCACGCGCCTGGACTTAGCTCTGAGAAGGGGCTCAAGGTTTTGTTCTCTTACGTTGGATTCTTATCTGTTATCTGACCCACTTTGAGAATCTCATTACAACAGCGTGTCCTATTTCTTTACCACCGCTACAGCTTTTCCCTTTCAGTCTGCTATTACTGTTATTTATTTTTATCAGTGTCTCCCTCGTTCAAAATATGACAGAAAAAAATAAACAACTTGATGTACCATCAAACATATATTGTTAATATTATAGAAATGGAAGGAGACGCATTCCCCACAATGCATCTGTACATAAATATGGGTTAAGCGGTTCTTTGCACTAATATGCAATTTTAAAGCATATTAAAAATATATAATTTTCAGGTTGGATTTGAAATACATTATAATACAGAATCTTTATTATGCTTGCAGTGCTGAGGGGAATTGTTTTAACCAATAAAACTTTATTGTAATGTTATACATCAACTACAAACTTGCATAATAAACATATTCTAACAAAATAAGTTCTTGTATGTGATAAAAAAAAATGCCATAATCCAAACAAATCACAGAAGCAAAAATATAAATGAAAAATGGGAAATTTGGAAATGGCAAAATCTACAAAAACAATCATTAACTTAAACAAAGAACCATATTTTGATATATAAGAAGCAGCTCTACAAATGTGTTTGTGAACATATGTGTACATTGCATGGAAAAGGGTTCTAAAAGATGACACTGGAGAAGCCGATCTCTGGGCACTTGCCCATAACAAATGTGTATTTAATTATGGTGATCTAGATCTGAACACAACCCACTGCTGTGGCGTTCCATGGGATGGGTAGGGGAACAAAGTTAATGTAAAGTAAGGACATGACCATACAATTTAACTCAAATTAATCCTGAATGCAGACAGTACACACAGGCAAAGGCAAAACATTTGCTCCATCAACAGGGCATGTCTAGGACCAGTGAGTAGTGGACGACTGAAATGTTGCAACCATTACATTTGCATTAAACATTCCAAATGCAACACAAAAGGTATGAGAATGCACTGGTATATGAAACTGGCTGCAGACTTGAAATGCACATGAAATGCTAATGTCACTCTGGTGACATGGAGTCTGGTTCCATAAGATCTAGACTTTCACAACATTTTTGAAACAATAGACTTCCAAAGCTAAGGGGGATTTGGCATTTAAAGTGTACTGTATACTTATGCTCTATAAACGTTCCCTATCCAGAATGACAATTCATCCCTATTTTAAGTACAGCAGCTCAAAAAGAAACTTCAACAGCAATCTGAATGTTTTAGTGAAATCTTAAAAGTACAACATACATGGAAGAAAATGTGAAAATAAAAACTCTTAACCAGCTCCTGCAATTGCCTCTGGCTTCTATAATGAAAATATTTGTGCATGTCCATAAAAAACTAACATCAGATTACGTTACAATTTTAAAAATCATTAAGACATGAATGGGTGGTAACAGACAGAATGGATGGGGAAAGGGTCCCTGGCCACAAGCTTACACTCTACAGGAGATACATGGAGTAAAGTGTTATTTATTACACAATGGAGCAGCCAGTTTGTAAGGTATAAGTGCTTAGTGCTCTGTATGATCCAGTCACACAGCAGTGTTAGTAGCATAAATTGAGAAATCTTAGTATGGAAAGTGTCCCATGATTGTGTTGTTTTGAATTCGAAAGGTGTACTAAAAGGCAGATTAGTTAGAGTGTAGAGAATGTTAAGTAGGTTGAATAACTTGGTAAGTTACTCTGAACAAATAGGGAGTGCTTCAGAATATGGAGACTAGAGGATAGCATTTGTTTAGAGTAGAAGAGCGTTGTAAATGTTTGAAGACCTGGGTATATCTTGAGATGATCGAGGATATGTATGTGGGTGCAGTCTTATTGATGGCTTTGCAGGTTAGCAACATGATTTTGTTTTTAATTCTGTAAAGTACAAAATGGCAGCCAATGTTAATGTAATGACTATGCAGAGTGGAGGAACGTTTTGCAAAGATTAGACTGGGGAGTGGTCTTATAATGTAGGAGGCTAATTAGGAGAGACTAGCAATAATGAATGCGGGAGATGATTAATGTATGAATGAGTTTTCCCCATGTCTTGTGTGAGGTATTTGCATATTCTGAAAATGTTTACAAGCACAACCGGGGGTCACATAATTTTATTCTTCTGGATAGAAGAACATTTGAAAGAAAGTCCTAAATATATCAATTCCTTCTTGAACCACCTTTCACTAGGTCCCTGATAGTCAACCTGTGACACACCAGATGTTGTCAAACTACAAGTCCCATCATGCTTTGCCAGCTCATGCCAAAGACCCAGTATTCCAGACTCCTGGCAAAGCATGATGGGACTTGTAGTTTGACAACATCTGGAGTGCCATAGGTTGACCATCAGGGCACAGGGTGGTACTGATGTCATTGATGACAGCTCCAGAGGGAGGTGGGTACAGAGAAGAGTGGCTTCCCAGGACAGGTGGGCATTGTGGTTCATATCTGCCGTAAAATACTATACTATGCTAACATGTAAAGTTACTGCCACAGACATTTAAAGAAAAAAAGATTGTTTCAATTTGTGCATTTTCTTTTGCATTTCAAAAATGTACATTACTTGTTTCAATAACAAGAAGATACCTCCAGTGATATGTAGAAATATTGTCAAATTAGAATGGAAATGACTAATGTTGTCATAAAATTGATGAGTGTGCCAACAGAGATGAACGTGTGTGAAATTGCATAAATTGAATAAATCTTCCAAGAGAATATACATTCCACATACAGACCACTTTACAACATACAAACTGATACCAGGTATTGTAAGTGGTTTGCTTATTCATCACAAGAGGTGAGAAAAATGTTCTCTCAAGTAGAATGAAGGGTGGCTTTCCAGGCGGGTAAATAGATTTTAAAGAAATAGTACCAGATGCGCATGATGTGAGTGGGTGTTTAATAAAGGAGTCCTTCATTTGGATGAGAATTCAGGATTGAGTGCATTTGCATACAAATCACAGTGTGATCACATTTTCTCATCCGACCACTAGGAAAACATCCACTAGGAAAACATGTTGGTATGTATTGTCCAGGTGGGAAGGCTGCATTACAAACCAAAGGTACATGCAATGCTACTTCTACATATCTGTTCAAGCACTGCACAATGCAAGCATGCTCAGTGTAATTACATAAACATGTAAGTTTATTGAGAACACATTAATTTGTACTGTAAATGACCTTTGAATGGTAAAGGTCTGAATAATGCTATTGTCTCAGTCTAAATGTGGATGTAAGAAAATAATACAAAGCTTTATTTTTAATAATTAATGATAAATATCTAACATGGAAACTTTCTTTAGTAATGATTTTACACATACTTTATAAGCGATCAGTTGCAGATGTTGCCCATATCAAATTCAAACTCTCAATTTCATTTTACATAATGTTGAATGTGCACGTGAATCTAATTGGTTGCTATGGGCAACATTCCTAATTTTCCTATCCTGTAGTTTAGTAAATTTAGATCCAAGTGCCATATACTAAAGCAGGGTCTGGCATAAGTGGTGGAATGTCACCTCCTGAACTTAGACATGCCCTGTATCCGGTGATAATGGGCCAGATTCAGATCTTTAGACACCAATGACTGGCCATGCACGGTAAGAAAAATCTAAAATCTAAAAAACAATTGGATGAAAAATGAACCTTTTTAAGGGATTGGAAGCCACCATACACTGTACAATAATTGTATGGTAAAAAAAAAAATATATATCTAAATTAGTACTTTCAAACAAATTTTAAAGTGGGTCAGGATTATTGCAAGTGTTCATACACTGATCGATTTTTTACATTTGAGCATGTCAAAAGATCAAAAAAATCTTTGATGACCATTTTTGAATGATATCGGCCGATCGTTTGAAATAATTGTTCCCATACACTGAACGATTTTTGAAAAAAACGTTTGATTGGTTCGATTAACTGCAGGGGAGGTAAAATGTTAGTGTTTGCATGCAGGGAGAAAGAATACTTTATTTTTGCATTTTGCACACAGATACTGACCAGCTTCATTTCTGATTATGCACAATAGTAAATCACACACAGAAATGTACACTCACCTCTGGATGGGCCCCAATGGGTTCTATTACGGTCATATTTCTTAATGCTGGAGAAAAATTATTTTCGCGCTATTGTTTAGTGCTGAGTAGTTTCATACTTCACATATTAATGCTACAAACTACTGACTAGTCATCTGTTCAATCAACGATCTTTTCTTCCCCATACAGCAAAAACCAAAAGCCCTAAGGGCTGTTCGTAGGGTGCAAATTTATTTTAATTCGGTTGCATACGGAGAAAATGCTTTTCGGTGGCACAAAGAACTCACAAACTGCATAGCTTTGAGTTAAGTTACTTCACATTTCAACTCTAATCTATTTTCACAGTTTATATACTTGCCTCACTTGCCATTCAGTGTTCGGTTTTGCCCACGTCTGCATTCTTATTTCTTATACCATTACTCCCATACTCTGGATCAGCCCCCTAAAGGTCAATATTGAACCCAAACCAGATTAAAAAAAAATTTAATGTCATTTTACCTATTGTATTTATATCTGGTATTTTATATTTTTCTATTATATATTGGATTAAAATGAATTAAAAAGAGAAAAAGACATTACATCAACACACATAGAAGTATTCCGAAATATCATTACAATGGAGTCATCAATAATGCCCTTTAGAGTTTAAAATTACTCTGTTTGATTTAGAATTTTGTTTTATGTTAAACGTGACATATTGTTAAGCTATGTCCGCCTTCATGAATTTTAATTTTACAGAGTAATTATTTTCACAAATTAGATCTAAATGGTATTAGCTCTCTTGTATGCCACCTGAACATCTTTAATAGAATATTTAATATTTTTATTATCAGCAAAACAGTTTTTTAGAACATTGGGTATTTTTGTTCTTGTGTAGACATTTTTCATTCAGCCCCCAGCTGTATACATTGTTTTACAAATAAAAGTAATTTAGGCATCATGTATGGATTGCAAGGAGTTAATGTTCATGGGGACAGGATGTATATTTTTCTTTTACCATGATGACTAATTTTTAAACTTATCTTCTAAAGGTTACTCGATACGGGAAAGCAATTATGCGAATGAAATGAAAAAGAGAGAAGAAAAATATTTGAAAGCTGATTCATTCTGAAACATGGTTCAACTGAATCTCTAGTGTGTGTGTATGTGTGTGTTATAATTGATAACCTTGAGGAATTATTTTATGCTGCAGCAGAGCTATTTTTATAAATATAGAAAATTAAAAGACATTATTATTATCATTACTATTATTTTAGTAAGGATTATGTAAAGTAAGCACACAATTTAATTTTTTACTGTATAATTTAAAAAGAGCAAATCATGACAGTGTTTACCACTAAATGTTCCATATCTGTATCCAGTGATATTCTTGAAAAATGGGAAAATATACCAATGTACATCTACACGTAAGCCCAGCCATTGTAGCATGAGATCATGTGATCGATCATAAAGACATAATCAGGAAACAATGTAAAGTAGTTAAGACATCAGTCAATTAGTAAAATAATTTTAGTATAATTGCTTAATGATTATTTTGCTGTTGGATAATAATTGCAATTAAAAGTAATAAAGTGCAATACAAACCTACTTATATAGTATAGCAAAGTTTAAATTTCCTGACATTAATGAACAGTATATTTTTCCCAAATCCTTGTTATTTATAGATAATTTCGTTCATGAAAGTAAATATACATTGTTTTTATTAACAAAGAAAACTATGAAATCTTTTGCACAGACACTATGCACCTTTGCTTTGTACCTTTGCATCTGGGGGTTTACCCCTAGCTGTGTTACTCCATCTGGTGTTGTGTTATGCCCTTTCCAATGACTTGTACTGCGGTTGTCTGTTGTTAATAAAGAGAATTTAAAACAATGAAAACTATGGACCAGATTCAGACTTTAGGCACTACTAACTTACTCCTGACTTACTCAAGAGTGGGTAAGACCATGTTGAATTGCATGGGAGGTAAAACAAATGTTAGTGTTTGCATGCAGGAAGAACAGTTTAATTTTTCATTTTGCACAGATATTGCACAGTGTTACTGTTACACAGTTATTAAACTTGGGCTGGAAACATCATCTCTCAACTCTAATACTGTTTGCAGCTAATGAAACTTAACTCTCCTGCAATTCAACATGGTTTTGCCTACTCTTGAGTTGTAAGTCAATAGTATGTAAAGTCTGAATCTGATGTTATTACCCCTTATGTGAAGCAAAGAAGAAATAGAAGAAATGAGGGGTTGATCCAGAGTTTGGGAGTTAGATTAAGCTAAACAAGTGTAGAATTCAAAGTAATAATTTAGTAACTCAACTCTGTACTGATTACTTGTAAGTCTATGCAGTAATGTGAGTTCTATGTGCATAAAAAAGTAAACTTTCACACCTCACATTGCAACAGTTTTACTCAGGTCTACACTTACACCTTTGTAAAGGGCAAAACAGGTGTAAATTCAACTCTGAAAAGTTCATCACTTTACTATTTAATAGAAACCCAGTGCTATCAAATAATGTTTTGCATAACTACTTTGGTATACATTAGTTGAGGAAATAGTTCATGAAATGATGTACAGAATACTTTCAGTAAATGATAGACAATTAATTCCCCCTCATGTGCCCCCATTATTTCCATTTCTAATTTCTTTCAGACCAACTAGTCATATGGAAAAGAGTTGACGTAGTAACAACTTTTATTAAGTTATTTATATTATCAGAAATTACCATATTAATCTAATCTATCTATCTCATATATAATATCTATCTATATCATAGATATCTATATTATATATAATATCAATTTATTTCATATCTATCTAGCTATCTATCTTATATCTATCTATCTCTCTCATATCTATCTAATATCTATCTATCTCATATTTAGCAATCGATCATCTATCTCGGGGTATATTTACTAAGCCGCGAGTTTGCAGTGAGATTGGAAAGTGGAGATTCAAGCTTTCAGTTTCATTTTACACACTGGAGAATGTGAACTCGAATCTGATTGGTTGCCATGGGCAACATCTCCACTTTCCAATCTCACTGCAAACTCGCGGCTTAGTAAATATACCCCCTCGTATCTATCAAGCTATCTATCTCTCTCATATCTATCTATCTCTATCTCATATCTATCTCTCTCTCTCTCTCATAACTATATCTCTCTCATATCTATCTCTCTCTCATATCTATCTATAATCTATCTTATATCTATCTCTCTCTCAAATCTATCTATAATCTATCTCATATCTATCTATCTAGTATCTACCTAGCTATCTATCTCTCTCATATCTATCTATCTAATGTTTATCTATCTAATATTAATCTATCTCTCTCTCATATCAATCTATCTATCTAATATATATATATATATATATATATATATATACATATTGATTAAAAGATGGTGTTATCCCTGGACAAATGATAGAACTTACATCTTTCCTCCTATATTGTGATTGTAAGCAAATTCAGAGAAATAGGCCAATCAATAATACATCTCTAAGATATGACATACTGTAGTTATAATTAGATTTTAATGTGTCATTATTGTTAGCTTGAAGTATTTATAAAAGTAACAAGCGTTTACAGATTATACAGGTTATTAAATACAAACCAACATAAAAGGTCAACCTCCTTTCTGTAACTTTCCTACTTGTATGATATTTCCTAAGACTCTTCTTCCATAGACCTGAGCCAGCAAAACTTTTTCAGACTTGTATAACATAAGCCAATAAATTAGTGTATGGTCATTTTGGCTAGGCATGGGCAAATTGGACCTGTTTTTTAAATTTACTTTTATTATTGCTACATTCTTTTTAAACAAGGAAGAAGTTTTCATTTTTCTATGCTGACTTTTCAATTTCCTGTAAGGCATTTTGAATGGTATTTATTGCACTGGATTATATATGGCGACCTTTGCCAAATCCTTTCCTTTATGACCCTTCAATGGACAATGAATTTTGGATAGAATTTTATTTTCAGATTATAGGAAAGAATGTCTCATTTTGTTTAGCATTAAATTATTAATAGCACAGAATTACACGGCTTTGTATTTTCCCTTGTTTTAAGTAATTTGTAACCTGGGGGTATATGCTTTGGGAATCATAAGGAAAGGTTAATTTGAAAAGAGAAACAATCATGTCTATAGTTCTCTGGAAACCTTTTGTGCCCTTTTTTAGCATTTCACTGAGTGCAAGTAATGGTTTCAGTCCATAATAATAAACAATGTTAATGGCAATATTTGAAGTCTGTAACAGAATAAACATTTTATTAATCTGTAGGTTACATTTGTCCAAGGGATGGAGACTAGATAATCTCATTGGACTGTCAGGTGCCCAAAGGCGCCCACATAAAATGTTTGCAATTTAATGAATTATACAACTTGGTTTATATTTTTTCATGTGTTTTGTTTCCAGCTGAAAATCTAGTACTGGCCTCGAATTCCTGGTTTTCACATTTACCAAAATCTTAAACATAAAATATACTTAAAATGTGACCGACTTTTTATTCAGAGTGTGGCCTACATTCTGCATTACATGTTTTTTTCCACTCTTGTTCCTGGATTTTAAGTATTCACTTTACCAGGTTTCCTGCACTAACAGGAAAGAAAAGAAAACACTTTAAAAAGCGTACTCTGACAACAAAGATCCTGAAATTGTTTTGTAAATATAAAACATTTTATATTACAAACTAGGCAGCTCCTGGAGGTATTATATAATAATAAATTGCAATTTAAATTTAAATGACTATTACCTTATATACTATTGTTAATTTTTGACATTTAGGGCTGATCCAGAGACACAAAGAACTTCCCAGCTGCAAAGCTTTATGTTTACTTACGAAATCAGAGTTGAGCTAGGAAACATCACAGTTCAACTCTAATTCTGTCTCCACAGTTTATACTTGTTTCCCCTTGCAGTGTTTGGTTTGGCCCAGGTCTAGACTGACACCTGTTTTGCCCTTATTCCCAAACTCTGGATTGGTGCAGAGTTTTTGAATGACTTGTTTGAACACTCTTGTTCCTTTCGTGTACATATTTATAATATAAATATACAGGATGAGTTGTCTTATTTATTAATACATACAATTCTTCATAAGTGCAGTGTGTTTAGTTATAATTTGTCCTTCTGTATAAGTCATTCCCATTCTCATAGATAATAAAATCACTAGCACAGAACTCTTAGGGGGGAATTCACTAAATGACAATTTACATAAATCGTCAGTCGCTGACGATATTGGTGACGATTTCCACAAATGTGTATTCACTAAGTGACGAATGTGGTTTTTTTCGTCATTTTGTGTGACGTTTNCAGATCGTCAATGTCATATCGCTGTGACGATCTTTGCAATACAATGGATACAAAAATGGAATTCACTAAATGACNANTATTGTATTCACCCACACATCGTCATGGCGATTTTTAAAAATCGTCAAAAGGCCAATCGTCAGCAGAGAGTGGAGATTTCAATTGGAGCCCTGCTCATACCATTGATTGCTAATTAGGAGCACTATATAAAGGCACTCAGACAGCACAGAAAGCTTGTTTGACCATTGAATAAAATGGAAGCGGCAGCAGGACTTAATGTTGCTTTGGCCTGTGCTGTTAGGGCCAGGTCTAGGGCCAGGGAGGAGGCGGAGCGACATGACCAGCCCCAGGTCCGAAGTGTGCGCACAATTCCCCGTC
>JABWIB010001055.1:0-22888 GCA_016617825.1 Platyplectrum ornatum
TGCATGTTGCACACAGATACTGACCAGCGTTACTGTTACACTGTTATTACACTTGTGCTGGAAACATCATCTCTCACCTGTAATACTGTTTGCAACTAGTGACATTTACCCCCCTGCAATTCAACATGGTTTTACCCACTCTTGAAAAATCTTACGATTGGATCAATTTATCTTATAGTGTATGGCCAGCTTAAGACAATAGTGCCTAAAGTCTGAATCTGGTCCTGTGAGAGGATTTGTAATAGTGAATATGCGAGAAAGTGAAGGAATGGGTTATACCATGTGTAGTGCTCACTATAAATGTGTTAATAGAGGAAGACTTATACACTGATGTGATCACATATCACTGAATTATACCTGCTGCAGGCAGGGTGACCTCAGGTTCCCTGTACATGAGCATTTAGCACCTGCCATGTATCTCTGCCATGATGGTGTATGGCCAGCAATACGTCTGTAACTACTAAACTGCGAAAATGGAAATGTGGTGTGAATAGCAGCCAATCAGATTCTAGCGCTCACTTTCATAATCCACCTTGCTGGGTTTACCGTATACCTGTGCTGTGGACGCACGCTGGGACTTGTAGTGTTATAACATCTGACGTACCATAGGTTCCCTATGACATATATTGCCAGATCATCAGCTCTGTCCGGCTCTGGGAGGAAATACTTATACACATTATATACACATTATATATTATTACAGTATATCGAGTGCTAGATGGTCACAACACCTGAACAAATACACAACTAAATGCCATTTTAACACCTAGACACACACACACACACACGTGTAACAGTGTCCAGTGGTGAGTGCTCCATATCTAATACAAACTGTACAGAGCAGTAAAACCTGCATCGCTCCCTCCTGGAGGACTACAAGTCACAGCACACACTAGTAGCAAGAGTTTAACTCATCCCAGACAGGCAGCTAAATAGGTCAGACAGTGTTTATGTTGTGTACTGTGCTGAGCAGGGACAGAGCTGGAGACGTTTGAGGTGTGTACATACATACCTACCTACCTGCCACGTGTTCCCCGGCTGGATGTTTACCTGCACATCGTCTCTTTCCATCTGATGATGCAGGTTCCTTAGCAGCGCATTAGTCACCTGAGACCTCATCACACTAATACACCCCACTCCTCATAGCTTCAGACACTTTCATTGAACTGATTACCATCTAATAATCACATATGGTATTTGTGTAGATCAACCCCACACATTACTGCCATGTTCTATATGGCACCAGCATATTGTGTAGTGACTTGGCAATAAGGGCTCACACTCTATGTGGGTCTCCCTATTGCTGAGGCTGTGTACTGGTGTAGCGAGTTTTTCTGCTGGTTCTGCTATGTGAGACATGGATAGATGACGTTGGAACCCGTAGACACTTGGGGCTATACGTTCACCTGCGTATGCACCAGTCATACCTGTTTTACATAGAGCAGCCCCTCCAGCTATTCCATTAGAATTGTTTTATGGGAGATAAAGTCTATGTACTGGATCCAGACTTACTATTGAACGTATGAGCAAGTTATGAGTGAGTGGGTAAAACCATGATGAATTGCAGGGGGGGGTAAAATGAATGTCAGTGTTTGCATGCAGGGAGAATACTTTATTGTTACATGTTGCACACAGATACTGACCAGNGTTACTGTTACACTGTTATTACACTTGTGCTGGAAGCTCAACTCTAATACTGATTGCAATTAATTACATTTACCTCCCCTGCAATTCAACATGGTTTTACCCACTTGCTCGTAAGTTCAATAGTACGTAAGTCTGGATCAGGTCCTATGAGGTACTCCCCTATCACCGCCCTGAAGATGCCTATCCCAGCTGCTCATCCTCATGGTCTGGTGTGTTGGTTCTATAGCATAAGCTTATTTGACATGTTCTTCTCTTCATCAGTGGGATCTAGTCTGTAATGACGCATGGAAGGTTCCTCTAGAGCAGGTCTGCAATCTCATTGGCTGGCTGCTTGGCTTCTTCATATTCGGGTATTTATGTGACAGGTAAGAAAGGGGGGAATGCTCCAACCAGGGTTGATGGCCTCATGGGGAATTATATGGGAAATGGCCAATATAGTATTATAGTATTGCTGCATGGAAAAACGCACCAATGCATTCAATTGTGATGATACTGATGAATTATTAATAATAATATTAATAATAATAAATAATAATAATAATAATGTTTTTTACTCAAAGACACTTACTGTGTCTCATGCATTTGTAAGCACATAAATATAGGGTAAACTAGAAGAATAGTGTGGATGAGCCTTCACAGGACTGTGTGTATCTTGCAGGCTCGGACGTCGCAATGCGTTTATTACGGCGTTCGCGGTGGCGCAGCCCCTTGGAGCTGCCATGTGCTTCTCTCCGGGATACCTCGGCTTCCTGTGCCTCAGGATCGGCTTTGGCGCTGCACTGGCTGGAATCTTCCTATCCTTCTACTTGGCAAGTGAGTGCGATATGCTGGTGGCAGGAGCAATCCAGGAAGACTTGGATGACTGTCTCGTCCCCTCCCCAAGCTGTCTCGTCCCCTCCCCAAGCTGTCTCGTGGTGTTTGTTCTGGGTGGCTGCGCTGTTTGCTAAAACTTTGTGACTGAGATGTGAAGGTGGAGGGTTGGGCGCAAGCCAGTGCACTGACCGGGAATGATTGCAGTGCAAACAGCATTAGACATGGAACAAGTCCGTTATTATAAAGGGACATTTATTAACATTTACACACCTGTATGTGACAGTATGTCAGGAGCTTTGCAGAAGGTAATATGTTTACCATGTGGAATGCAAATATATATATATATATATATATATATATATATATATATATACCCACTGGTGTCAGAAGGACGTACAATGAGAGACATGAGGTAGGGGCTTTTAAGGCCTGTGTAGGTGGCAGTGCGGTATTAGACATCAATCCTGCAGAGCCCTCATACATAATCCAGAAGCTCATTCCCTGACTATTCCTATCTGCTGTATCCAACACTCTCCTTGTTTATTACAAGCTGGTCGTGGATGTAACCGGTGTCTGGTATGTATCAGCAATGCCTCTTCCCTGTCTATATCATGATGTATACAGTCCAGTGACACGTTCTTCCTTCCTCCCCCAGGGCTGGAGCTCTGCCCGCCTGGTCGTCGCCTGATGGTCACAATGATCGGGGGGTTTTTCTGGCTGGCCGGTGAGCTGCTGCTACCAGGACTGGCGGTGGTGTGCTCACAATGGAGGGTCCTCCAGGGGGTAGTAACTGGACTTTTATTCTTACTAGGGGGCTACTGGTGGTAAGTAGCAAGATATATAGTTTCACACCATAAGTTGATGCCTCTACAGTGTAATGATGCTTTAATCGCTGTACTTGTACCTTAGCTCCAGGTTGCTTTTCCCGGAATCCCCCCGCTGGCTGCTGGCCACTCAGCAGTTGAACCGCTGCAAATCTGAGCTGTGTCTGTTCTCTAGAGCGAACGGTATAGACATAGGGGAGGATATGGCTGATCGCGTTGGTCTCTTCTCAGGTAAGTGCCTCTGTTTCTCTTTAGGTTAGTAGTGTGTTTTCCACTGTCCACAGCAGACACGTGAGGAGCACCCCATGCGGTTTCAGCTACATCCTGAGCTGTTTTCTGTGTATTTGGATTGTGGCAGCTCGTATGTTCTACACGTGATCCCAATGCATATGATTCACATAGGAAAATGACTTTGATCCATTCCATTGATTTCGGCTTGGGACCTGGTTATGGAATAATCTACCTTTATCTCTGACACGTTTACCTGTGGAAGCCTGCTGAAGGTGTCCAGGTTTCGTACAGGATTTATGAGTAATACAATGAAGTACATTTGTTTTATTTTCTATCCCTCTCACAATCACTCAGATGTTTTGTGAAAGAACCTTCAGCCGGTTTATAAGTGTCAGAAACCTAATCTTCCGTAAAGACTCGAGAGAGCGTAAGCAAAGTGTCCTCCACAAACCGCGCACAAAGTTATGTAATGCATCTGCCTGTTCGTATTTGACAATGTGTTTTGCATGTCTTACAGAAATAGACTCATTTTGGGAGGTTATTCCCCATCCTCGTTATTACAGTATCTGCAGTATCTTTGGTACCCGTCTTATTTGGCGAAATGCGTTAATCCTCGGATTTACTGCGTAAGTTTCTTTTATTGATTGTTAATATTTTATAAGCTCTATCTGTCACAGCTCTGCACCCGAGTGGCCGGGAGAGCTCATCATAGGCTTCATGTGTATTAAGAGCTTTTTAGTTCTGTGAACTACACATGGTGTCTCTTATTCACCAGTTACCATGCTTATCTGGGGTCTTGATGCATATCTGGGGTCTTGAGTGACAGCTAAAATTATTCCAAAGCAGAGCTCGAAGTGGGTATATATGTGGGGGTATGGAACTAAGCTCTGCCCCCTTGTATCTATCACTGAAAAAGGTGCCAGTACCATACCAGTGTATACCGGCCCACTTCGAGCACTGGTACAAAGGAGCTTGTATTAAAGGTAGTAGTAGTGGTAGTAGTTATAGGTGGGAGACAATATAATGATATTCTGTGATTCATTAAATAAAATGACTATAATGATTTACGTCAAAACATTAACATTAGATGATTTAAACCAAATGAACAAATTAGAAGTAGACGTCAAAACACACAACAGTTTGGGAAATGGAAAAGCAGCTAAGATGGTTGCATGTACAGAGCCTATACCGAGTGAGGACGTGGTCAAGGACTATTTTGTAAGCGATACATTTGATCGTTTATCACTAATATCTAAATGAAACTCTTCATTAAAACAAAATCTGATTTAAATTAACAAACTCAATTCGGTTTTTATACAACCTGAATGAAATGTTCCTTTTGGCACAGTTACGAAGCTGTTTCTGTTTTCTGGAGACGTCTAGCATATCAGTAGGAATATAGGAATCTTTGCAGTATATGGGATTATTAGACAGAGAATGTATTCTGACTGGTTCCTGATTTCCCACGAGACAATGGGTCTGATCTGAGTTTTCATCTTGAATCCATACATTTGTAGTGTGTCCACCTTTGCATTTCATGCGCCCATTCTGTCTTATCGGAACACACTGCGCCTCTGTCCATTGCTGTCCTTTACTTGGGAATCTGATCTGAGACTAAGCTGTTTTACTGACGCATCCCAGTCTATATCAGCACCATTTTAAACTTATGTCTTTATCTTTCTTTTAAATGTCAGCGCTTATATAATGTTGAGGATTTACTAATCATCTCAGGAAAAGTGGAATATAGCTGTGAGTGTCCCAGATAATGCCCATTTTCCCTTAGAATCTACAATACAGGGGTCATTCTCCATTATGTTACTCTGTTGCGTAACTTTTTTACTTATATGTTTTATCATTTTCTTCCACACAGGTTTATTGGCTGTGGCATCAGACCATGTTTTGCTCAGAACCTGATGGTTCTTGGCGGCTCTGTTCCCTATTTCCTACAGACGGGCAGTGAATTCCTGGCCTGCATTTTCCTGTGCATCACCGTGAACCACTGGGGCCGCCGCGCTGTTCTTCTTATCTGCACCATTTTGACTGGATTCTGTTCTCTGCTGCTCCTGGCCCTCACACAGTGTACGTCTTCCTCACCCTGGTGACCTGTCCCACATGCTTCCCCTAGTAACACTCCTCTTTCTCCCTTTCAGATCTCTTTAACGGAGCCACGATTGCCATATCTGTGCTGGGATCCCTCAGTTCGCATGCCATGGTGATGCTCAGCGTTTTTTATGCCAGTGAGGTGTTGCCCACTGTAATCCGGTAAGCATATTCTACCATCATCCCCTTAAGTTACGTTAACCTTCAACTTAAGTTAAAGGTTCCATAATTAAAATAATTTTTAAGCTATATTCTTTATTTATCAATAAAGACTATAGGATGTCCGGTCAAAAGGATGTCCGCACCGGGGTAGTAATAGGGATGTCTATAGAATGATTTACTCCTTTAAGATTTACTGCTGTTAGAATTTATAGTCTTCTCCCTCTCTACTATCACCCTCTAGGGGATCCGGACTGGGAGCAATCCTCGGAATCAGTATGTTTGGTCGTGCCGCCCTCCCGCTCATAGTCCTCCAGCAAAGATCGGGCTTGTTCCTGCACCACGTGGTCCTATCTTCATTCTGCATCTTGTCCGTTCTCAGTCTCCTCCTGCTTCCTGAGACCAAAAGGAAAAGTCTTCCAGACACGCTGAAACAAGGAGACAGCTTGCGACGACCACCGCTTCTCCTTCAACCTACCCAGGACTCCATGCCACTACTCTCCCCCGGCAAACCCCGAGCGGATTACAACCCTGAACACTATGCCCGACTAGCTAGCTCCACCAAGAAAATGATCAGAACATGTTCCAGAACTGGGGAAGACAACAAAGCTCTTACGAATGACTAACTGGCCCAAAGGGGTCAATGCAAGTGGTAGTGGACTCCGTGCAATATAAAGGCAATGCTGCCCCATTGCTTCTTGGGTAATGGTAAAGAGATGACCATAAGAACAGTGCCGCAAAGATAGTTTATTAACGTACAAAATGTGGAATCATCACAGTGTTCCTGAACCACCAAGCATTATCCTCTCACTATCACAGTCTATGGACTCCAGTTTATATTATTCCACCATGGTGAAAGTTTCTCAGGCCTGACCCCAGTGCACTAAAACAGCCTCATCAATTACCAGTATCTCTAGTTCTCCGACCTCTGTCACTTGCTCACCCCTTGTCAACAGCATCATCACCCAACCTTTCCTCCCCAGGCAGAAGTCCATCATCTACCTCACTTTCCATTGTTCCATGCGTGAGATGGTCCCCACTCTCCTATTGCCTTATCTTACAACATTTGTCTTCTATCTACTGTAAACAGTTTATAAATACATGGATTGGTCCTTATTCTGTGGACCATGTGGACATAAGTCTTTCCCAATAGCCATTTTGGCAAATGCCACACATACTGTACCTAGTCGTATTCCAAGGTACTTGTGGAAATCTGCATCAATAATTGTTTCCCCAATAGTAAAGCTTCTCTTAAGTCTCCAGTTTAAGCGCAAAAAGTGGTTTAGGTTCTTATCATGGGAGGCATTTCGGGTGGTCCTCAGAAAGTCATTGGTGGCCATACATGTCTGCTAGCCGACGAAAGCGTGGCCCCCAGTCTTCCAAATAGTCGTAATCCTGGTCACTGTCATCCTCGGTGGACAAGATGGAACTCAAAGTGCCAGCCACTGACCCCTCTCCTTCATAGTCATATATTAGGGCTGTGTCATAGGGTGGTACGCTGGGGTCAGAATCTGCTGCTTTCAATCCCTGTGAGAAGAAGAAGAAGAATTGGTGAGGACCCAGTCACAGAACACCAGAGGAGACAGAAGACCCAAGAACTCACATCTTCTATGAAGTCTGCAATATCAGAAGGACGGTCAGAGGGTCTCTGGGGGTAGCGGGGAATTGTCTGGTTGTAGGGGGCATCTCTACGGATTGGTGGCTTTAGGCGCGGTGAAGGCGGCACTGGCATGGAAGGGTTTCTGAGGCGATTCATATCATAAGCGTCCTGTCAGAAACAACCAAGTTACATTACACGTATTGTCTTATTATACTATACAGAAACAATTACAAAGTGTTGTATATGGTAATCTAAATCATGTTACCTGGTCCTCTTCTCCACCCCCCTGCTCATTGTAGTTGAATATATTGTCCCGCACGTCGTCCTCAGACTCGGAAAGTAACCCTTTGTGCACAGCGTTACTGGAGGTGCAGCGAATCAGAAGCAGCAACAGACACACAACTGCAAGAACCAATGACAATGCATAGACATTTACTTCAACAAATTCAAATCCAGGTTTAGCTCATAGTTATTCATAATGTAATAATGGTTTATTTATAAAGAAATATTCCATTGCATTGCATGTGGCAGTGTCCTTTCCAGAGCCAATATCCCTGATCATTGTTTGCCAGGGCCATTGAAGCAAAGCAACAGCATGACCTAGTCTAGTAAATATTTTAACAGAGCAAATACAGTTTTGTATGGTTAAAGGGAAAAAAAATGTAACAGCTCTTATAGAACATGTTCAAATGTCCAAATGTATTGCAAAGAATACTATAATATATATTTATATATATAATTTATATATATATTTATATATATATAATTTATATATATATATATATATATATATATATATATATATTTTTATATATATATATATAAAAAAATATATATATATATATATATATATATATATATATGTGCATATACACTTTGCAGTATGCTTTGTACAAAATCATCTTGTTTTATGTATTTCTTTAAATGTTTTTAAGTGTTTTCTGTCTACGTCATTTGTAGGGGACAGCATCTATTTGGGAATGACATATGCCTTTCTATTGACTCTCCAGATGCCATTTTATGTGTTGTTACATAAAGGACCAAATATCTTATGCAACTGTGTATTTGTAACATCAGATTAAATGCGGGGAACTGAAAACTTTTAACTATTCAATAAATGGATTTTTATTGTACTCGGTTGAAGCTTTGGCGACTTTGTCACAGTGAGGGGATATTTATGTAGAATTCAAGTGTGATGTGATGGAAGAATATAAAAAAGGAGCATCTGGGNACAACCACTGGAGAAAATGTACCCTGTACAGACTAGATTAAGCCTTTAGAGTTTAAATTAGAGTTGAACAACTTTATTTTAAACTCAATATTATGTTCAGTATTTGTTATGGGCAAAAGCAAAGCAATTGAATACCACTGAATATCCCTCACAGTTTGTTCAAGAGATTTGTTTGGATCTTTCTGTTCTCCTAATCCCGGTTTAGCATTGGATATATTTATTGGTTACACCCATTTGAGATACAAAGCATTTCACAAAGGACATGCCAGTTACATTCACACTCACCCAGCAAGAGAGCCACACTGCTCAAGATAATGATGAGGGCAGTGAGACTGATGCCCGCTCCAGAGCTGAAGAGAGCTGCCGTCCCACCACTGCAGGCACCCGCCACGTCGCAGCGGCACACAGTCACGTTCAGCATGTGCAGCTGTGCCAGCGGGGGATCTCCGGAGTCTGACACCAGCAGGGGCAGTATGTAGACCCCTTCTTGTACCTCACTGAGTAATTCCAGCATTGCATGGGTACCTGGGGAGTGGGGGCAAGAAAGGCTTTGGTTGGTGAAGAAGTGGCTGAAGTGGCGAATGTTCTGCCCCATCCTGTTCTACAGCACCAAGGTCAAGATAATCTGTGGAGTCTGGATAAGGTGCGGTTGTACTGAAATATAACATTCCTATCAGGAACACTCTGTAGTTATATCAGTAACCGTTATCTCTGACTTTATAATAATAAATACTTTAATGAGATGACTTAAAACTTACTAAACTCTAGACCACAAGAACCTGAGGCATGCCACAGAATGCTATTACTTAACCCTGTATACCAAGATTTTCCCCACGAGTAATGAAAGTAAATAATATGATTTATAATGTGAGAGCGGGTGAGAGGGTAGGGGTGAAATAGATAGGAATGCTAGAAATGTTCCGTATCATGTTCCTTACCATTGACATCACTGATGCTCCAGTTCAGTGTCGACACCGTGGATGACTGATCCAGCTGAAAGTGGAATGGGTAAGACTGGGGGGGCATGTCTTCATCGGCAGCACTCAGCAGGATGCCATGACTGTGGTGTGGACTGTGGCACAGCTCTCGGGAATGCTGCTGCAGCACTGGAGCGTGGTCATTCAGTTCCAGCACTTCCACGGATAGTGTTCCTGTAGAGCTCAGTGGTGGTACAGCTGAAAGATAATAGGAATAGGGAATATTCCATTAACATTAACCATTACCAAAACTACAAAAACTGAAATGTATGTTTAATGTCAAGAAATGAAAAGTTCTGCACGTGGAGTCCAAAGTCTGTGTATATATATATATATATATATATATATATATATATATTATAGTATAAAAGGCACAAGTTTGGATACTGCGGAGTGGGAATATGATCTGGGATTAACAATGAAACAAAGAGAAAGGCGATGGAGATGCTGGGTTCCAGAAGAAGAGGTATTAGTAGCAATGTCTCTCTGTACAAGATCATCGGCATGGTCTCATCTGGAGTATATGCAGTTCTAAAGAGCAAGGACCTCATCCAGAGTGTATGTGCAGGTACACTACTAAAATGTGTACACTCTGTCTAGAGGTCCAACATAAGTAACATTGGATAGGTCATACTGCAAATGACAACACTTTAAAAGCAAGCAGATACGTTGAGAGATAAAATGCAAATCCACATACAAGTTTGCAGATGCTATTTTATAAAACATTTTCTTATTGGTTTTAATCATATTTAATTTATTTGAACTCCTTTTTAATGCAAAAACCACCACCTAAAACCTTAAAAAAATATGAAAAAATTCAACAGATCTCATTCCTGCCCTCTATGTGTTTCCGCCCTGAACCAAAATGGAAGACCTTTGCAACGGTTTCATTTAGGTGCTCTATTTTAGGTACATTGTACACACCAAGGGTGCAGAAAACGATGCGATTTCCACAGACCGGATATGTTACTAAGAATCAAGCATATAAAAAGGAGAAGATTTGACTGGTCTAGTGGTCCTTATCTGTCGTCATAATCTATGTTGCTATAATGCAATAACTATTGTCCAGTTTGAGCGCTCACCGTTGTCGCTGGCAGTGATCAGCGCTGTGTACCACCCTCCCTGCAGGAATGGTGACTTCCTCTCCATGGTGAATCTGGTTCCTATCTGTCCAGACTGGGCATCCAACAGCAGCCAGTTTGCCGGGTCAGAAACAAGTTTGTAGCTAAAAATAAAGAAATAAAATAACAATAATAATCAAGGAATTCTAATGGTTGCCACAATACAATAGGGATGTACTGCCTGCACATGATGGGGCCTGATACTGATTTAATAACAACAGGTTTTCCTTATGTGATGTGTTACTTCACTCAGTACTCGTACTTGAAGTTATGTGTAATGGCATGGGGGGGGGATGTTGGGGTCATTAAAATTGTATAGTTATAGGTAGGGTTCTGAACTCAAAACTGACCCCCCCCCAATTGTCCATCTGTGGGTAGTCGGGGAGAGCACTGATAAACTGCAAACCTACAAGAAGACAACTAAGTCAGGATCAGGATCATGGAGATTTAGGGAAAACATAACCTTACCATACAGGATCATAAACATAAAAACAGGAATTAAATATGAATATGATATCATAGATAGCAGAAATGTCTCACCGGATCTCCTGTGCGAGGCTGACATCTGGATCTACAGCGGTATAAACGCCAATGACACTTCCTGGGCTAATTCTCTCTTTCACCTTCACCACCATGGGGTTCTCAGAGAAGACTGGGGCTTCATTGATATTCTTTACAAGGACCTTGATGCGGGCCTGGGAGCGGAGCGTGCGGGGGACTGAGGGGATGAGCTGGACCTCGTTCTGAGCCATCACTGTCAAGTTATATACAGCCTTCGTCTCGTGATCTAGAGGCTGGAAGACAGAATGATACTTGTTGAGTTTGTGGCATTGCATTGGGTATCTAGCATTGTGGTAAACTTCCCTCCATGTAGACAGGGCACAAGCAACTTCTGTGGCACAGCCTGGGAAACATACTGGAAGATCTATGCACACAGTGCCATGCCATGCCGATGTGATTTCTACTGCCCTTCAAAACCTACCGTAATTATTTGGAACTATTTCGGTCCGTTTCCCAAGAAAAGTGAAGGGGGTATATTTACTAAGAGGCGAGATTGCAGTAAGATACGAAAGTGAAGATGTTGCCCATAGCAACCAATCAGACTCAAGCTCTCATATATTTTACACACTGGAGAATGTGAACTCAAATCTGATTGGTTGCTATGCGCAACATCCCCACTTTCCAATCTCACTAATGTCGCCGCTTATTAAATATACCCCAAGATGTGCAATGTGTTTAACTGTGTATATGATAAACTTTAATATTGTAAATTTTATTCCCAAATCACATGGCATTCACAGGGCAGTACAGACTGCTAAATTTAACTCAGTACTACTGTGTTTCCCCTATAATAGGACCTACCCTGATAATAAGCCCTATCCTATTTTACAGTAAACTGTCTAAAGTAAGC
Organism: Platyplectrum ornatum; assembly: GCA_016617825.1. Taxonomy (NCBI): domain Eukaryota; kingdom Metazoa; phylum Chordata; class Amphibia; order Anura; family Limnodynastidae; genus Platyplectrum; species Platyplectrum ornatum. Next base: position 12,115 of record JABWIB010001055.1, read on the forward strand.
CCTCCTGTGAAAGCACAATGAGGTGTCATAATGTCAGCAGCACTTGGGGGGGGGGGGCATAATTGGATTAAAAGCAGGTCAATAAAATAAGCCCTACCCCAAAAATAAGCCCTATTGTGTTTATTTGTCATTAAAAAAATACAACAGTGTCTTATTATCGGGGAAACACGGTATATATTCAACTGTACTTCTGACACCATTATTAATTGTGAAAACATCCAATCAGTTGTTGTTTCGCATGATTTAAGAGCATATGCTGGCCCATACACACTGGTGAGATGATAGTCCTCAGTATTGGTGATCGTGTCATTTGCTTAATAGTTGTAATAATAATGTACCATGTTTCCCTTATAATAAGCTCTACTACGAAATTAAGCCCTAGCAAATCCCCTAGCTTGTCAATAAAAAAAAAGATGCAGGGCCGAGGGGAATTATGGGTATAAAAGCAGAACTGTTTATATAAATCTCTGCCAATGTTAATTAAAATAAGGCCTACCCTGAAAATAAGCCCTATGGTGTTATGTTGAACCAGAAAAAAATCTTATTATTGGGGAAACACGGTAGTAACATAGTTACTTCTCTAAACCTGCTCCCGTTCTGTAATGTGACCTCCCTAGAGAGAATTTTCAGAAGATGACAGAGCGCCACCTAGAGACTGTATGAAAACACAGACAGCGAGTTACACCGCCCTGGTTCCTGCATATCACGAGTAATAATTATCTATTTAAAGGTAACATAAAACACTGCACTGTGAATATATACTGATACATTGATAGCAGAATTATGTAGTTTGCACATGCAGTTTATATCACCCATATATTTCTCTGTTGCATGAGTCAGGGTGAGGGTCATGGTGTGACTTTTATGCCCCCGTGTGTGTGGACATTGTGGTTACCTTGACAACAGATATTATTCCTTCATTGGTTTGGGGCTCTGTGCGAATTGAAAACGCACCCTGGGGGTCTCCGCTGATGATCGAGTATTGCACCAACCAGTTGGGAGAACCGCGGAGGTCCCGGTCTGTTACACTCAGTCTCCCAATATCCAGATCATTGCTCTCCTCATAGACTTCCATGACGAACTAAAACAAAGGACATAAGGACATAACAGACATTACTAGAACGATTCATCAGGACGTTCATAGATACATGAATAATGGCAGCTGCAGGAGCTGCATCTCCAGCCATTGCTCAAAACCCGAGACCCAGCAATAAACAAGAGTAAAAGCCTGTAAGACGTAATAAGTACCTCATCTTGTGTGAATTCCGGGGGGTTATCATTNAGGTCACCTATGGAGATTACAGCCTTGGCTGTGCTGGACAGCCCCTCTCCCATCATATCGGCCACCTGTACAGTAAGGTTGTATGATCCCACCATCTGTGTATATTGGACAAAAGCGTCTTTGTTAAGTTCTAAATGTAATATTGGTAACCTTGCTGCATCAATCAAATGTAAAGGGTACATTACCTCTCTATCCAGACCCACTTGGACGGTCCTGATTTCACCCGTGTCTTGGTTAATGCTGAATAGATCTATTTTCTCCTGCTCTATGATGGAATATTTCAGCTGAGCGTTGTCTGTGTTTGGATCATCCGCATCTGTAGCTATGACTCTCATCACCAGGGTTCCTGCATAATGCAGCAATACAATATGGTTACTACTGGACCAAACTCTTCCTTGCTCACTCCCAGTGTCAATGGGGCTGATCCAGAGCCTGGCAGATGTGCAGGATAAAAGTGACCAGGAGGGTACACGGAAAGATGGTTCGGAAGAAATTGGGAGTATCTTTCATTTAAATAGACGTGCTGCCTCACTATAGAAAATAATAAAAATGCTGAGTTTTCATTGGTGAAATCTATGAAAATCTATGAAATCTAATGTAGTGGAAGCTTAATAATTATTTACACATCAGGTTATAATAATAATAATAATAACATTAAAAAACCTCAAAACTCTTAGTTGAGATTATTTTATCTAACTAGCTGATGCTAAATAATCATGTATATCACCACTGCTAGATTCTTATCAGAGGCAATAAAGTCATTTGAATAATTTTTATAATTAAGCTATAACTATCCACCCAGGTCGTTTACCCCAATCCCGGATTTATATACATAGTTATATCTCCATTGTATCATAAATAATCATATGAATCAAAGACCAAATAAGTATTGATATAAGCAAAGTGTGATCACTATATGATTATGATGATTAACATCTTTAAATCTCAACTAAGACCTTAAATCACATATTAATAAAATAGTTTATCAGTGGTCCAGGTGGGGGTATGGAGGGTGAGTGGCTTACAGGGATAAAAAGTGGTGGTACGTTCGATTGTACCTTTTTGTTTGATAGACCAAGGTTTATGTCCACCGTTTTCTGGACATCACTTCTAACGCATTTGTTATTTGTTTCACCATGCCTGGATACCTCCCGATGTCTTTATANNTTGAAAGGTTACNCTGTATGGCTACACACCATGCCTTCTTCTTTGCCTGTTCCCTTTCACTGCCCCTGCTCCTCAATATTGTTATGAAAAATATGGAAACTCACCTGTTTATACTGCTTGTATGCCTTTCTGCTTAATAAAAATATATTTACAAAAAAAAAGTAAAAAGAAAAAAAAAAAGTGGTGGTACAGGCCCACTTTGAGCAGTGATATGCATATTTAATGATCACCCAAATGTGTCCATTTACACATAACCAAGATTCTGTGACTGATTGCCGATCCGGAGTAATTTGAGAATCAGGGTGGGTAAGAATACTGCCCAGAAGGGTGAAGAGTGGACCATGAGATCACTAGTTCCTGCATAGGGAAAGACCATTGCATGTAGAGCATTTCGGGAAGTTGTTTTACATTTACCTGGTATGGCATTCTCCAGCACGTATCCCTTGAACTCTGGTTGGACAAACACAGGGCGATTGTCATTTTGGTCCAGAACCACAATCTGTAAGTCAGTGGGGTCTTCTAGAGGAACGCCGTCACTGTCCAGAGCAAACGCACAAAGCTGAGGAAAATAAGGAACATGGTATGCACATGGTGTATTCCATAATCTACCACAATTATACAGCCTGTGCTCCAGTCACCGCTTCTAAGAGTCACAGGGACTGCCATAGGTTATATAACATATTTTATACCTTAAAGCGCTCTGTCTTCTCACGATCCAGCACTGCATTGAGGTAGACGATTCCAGTTGTTTTATTTATAGAGAAGAATCCTTTGGGTTCCTCATCCACACCGGGCCCCTTGATGCTGTATATAATGCTACCAAGATGCTTCTTATCTGACTTAATCTACAAGAAGAGCATAAACAATATAATACTCCTGAGTGATTTTACTATTATACAATGACACCTTATACTGGATGCATCCGTATAAGGCAAACTAAACCATTAAATTACAGTGCATACCACAGCACTAATTCTTATACACATATAATAAGCAGGGTTCAAATACATGTTTATTTATTTTAAATGTTGTTTCTCTTGTGCTTATGAGTTTTGTAAACATTACACTTTATACATATGTATAATGCTGCTATTATGTTATTACTATTATTATTGTTAACGTTTATATAGATGGCGCCACGTAGGGTGTTAGATAGCCTAATAGGTTGGGGTAGACCATCCCAGTGGAGGGGGGGTAGCAGGTATGAAGTCCTGGATGCGTGTGTGAGAGGGGGTGATCAAGTGATATTATGAGGCGGCTGCCATTAGCACAGGNGATGGGAGGGAGTGTGGATGGAAATATGCAAAGAGAGGTAGGGAGCCAAGGAGCAAGAGCTTTGTAGGTTGTGGTGAGGAGTTTGAAAAGAATTCTGGGGGGATAGGAAGCCAGTCTAGAGTCGGGCCGCTGCGTATAAATTGTAGGGGTAAGGGGAGTGTTATAGGGATTCCACAGAGGAGGATATTGCAGCAGACTATGGCAGATGAGTGAATGAGTGTCTTAGTGGCTTCAGTGGAAATGAAGGGACGGGTACAAGTCATGTTGCATAGTTGAAAGGAGAAAAATAGGTCGAGGGCGTGGATATGGGGAATGAAGGAGACTGAGGAGATGAGGATGACATCCAGACAGCAGTAGTGGAGAAAATGAGTGGTGGAGACAATGATGCAGAGTGTGATGGGGAAGGAGGGAGGGTTTTGTCCATGTTAAGGTTGTTTAGAGGGAGAAGATGGGAGGCAAGGATANAGCCCTGGGGAACACCAACAGAAAAAGGATTTCTGGGGCAGGAGGAACTGGGGGTCTAGATGAAGGAGAGACATAGAATGTAAGCTACTAGCGAACAGACCAAATAAGTCCTAGGGAGTGAAGAGTTTGGAGTATGACCGGCGCTCATACACTGCGTCCCTCAAAATGTTGGGCCTATCCCCATTATCTCTAATAACCAGCTATGGTAATGGGAAGGGCAAGAAGTAGTTTAAGTTATATAGTATGTTTCTGGTGGGGATTACAGGGAGAGAGGCTTACCAGTGTCAGCCCAGGAGACCCCAGGTAGATGCCATGGCCTCTCTCACTCATAACCCCTCTCTTCCTCTGTATTCTTTATTAGTAAATAGTTCTTACCTGTACTACTTGTGACGGGATGTTCTTTAAGTTCTCAGACACAGAAATTGTAGGAATAACCCAGGCCCGCTTAAACCTTTGCATCCTACTCGCTATCATGTCTCGCTGTCGCCACAGATTCAGAGTGCGGACATCTTGTTGCAGCTCATTCTGTGTCACACTTATTACCTGTGAGATTAAAAGATTTTAGGAAACATGAATCACTCAAAACAGACATAAACCCCTGCAATACTGTTTACAAATACATGTGAAATGTGAAGGTCATACCAAAGTAACAAAAAACAGTGTAAACAAAACAAACCTAAAAAAATTGTAATGCATTATAATGAGTGAAATGCTGCCCTATGGTGGGTAACATTAATGTACCTTTATTTCAGAGATCAGGGAAACGCTCATACACGATCTGTCACAGTCCACACTCCAGTATGTGTTAACATCTTTTTATTTCATTTTATTAACTGGACCGGATCAAGACTTAAGATGCCGCTGCACTACACCCAGACTAGAAGCTGTATCCACACTGTATCCCACCTTCCATATAGGCGAGGGGAGGCCATACGCATTGCTAGTACAGACTTATGATCTGATCACTCTGTTTGCATACAGTGTGCTTGCGTGCGTAGTATGTACATATATACTATTCAGCTTTCTGCACCACATTGCTTTTAAGCAAGAACAATATTATCGATACACAGGTAGATAGATAGATACGAGATATGTAGATATGAGATAGATAGATAGTTCTCGATCAGAGAAAATGTTTTCCTACAAGCACGTGTCTGCTCCTTCACACTATGTCCCAGAGTGTACACAATGTCTTGGGTTACCTGAACACCATATGCGAGCACTCTGGCACTGCCAGTCATTGTAATCCAGCCAGAGAGCAGCTGTCAGGAGCCGGCAGGTGTGGCAACTGCTAATGCCTCAATCTCTACACACGTTATTAGAACAAGTCTTACCAGGTGCTCATACACTGCGTCCCTGGAGTGGACATAATCCCAAAGACAACTGGAAAAGAACAGTTGTTGTCTTGAGGCAGGGAAGCGATTGACCCTTACCAGCTATCATAGCAGCATGCCTGTAATTCCACTCTGCTAAGATTTATGCTAAGGTGTCTACACGTTCTAATATACAGAGAAGAACTCACAGTCAAGATGTTATGTCATATTCTCATAAAAGAAATAATATATGAACTTTTCATTTTATGATGACAAGTTACCCATGCACTGGAAAGTTCCACTACAAAATGGTCATCTCAGCTTGCTAGTAAGTTATCTGTAATGAATCAGCAAGCACTCTGAATATCCCGTGACACCCCAGTATACAAATTATATTTTACTCCTACATTTTACTGCAGGATAGTCTTAGGTAACAAGCCTAGGCCACTAGTAATACCCCGTTCACATTACCAGCCTTGAAAAAGCATTCGTAAAAAAAAAAATGCAGTGTTCACATTGAACCCTGCTTTTTGCTACCAGTACACATCATGACTCAGAAAATGTGCTGTGATTGGCTGTGATTGTTTGTTTACATGAGGGGAGGGGGGAGGAGGGAGAGACAGGCAGTATTGTACTGGAATCAGCTGACTGTGTGAGCCAATCAGCGCTGCACAAACACAATGGCAGAGGAAAGCCAGCTATGTACTGTTCACACTGACTGAAAAAGCCGGATAGGAGGGCAAAACCCCTTCTAAAAAGCAGCCTCTGAACACCAGCTTTCAGTAGCCGGCTTATTGTAAATGGAGCGTTCACAATGAGTTTAGAAGCTGGCTTTTTCACTGCAGCCGGCTTTTTCATCAAAAAAGACAGTTAATTTCAGGTAATGTGAACGGGGTAAGTTCAAGTCTTAGGGAACAGATAAACAGATAAATGGATTAGTAAACCCTATAGGGTCCAGTGAGCATTAGATCCAGGAGAAACATCTCCTTCTTTTTCCAGCAGAGATCTGTTTCCTTACCACCATGAAAGTCTTTTTGATGACCATGCAGGACATTACACGACTAGTAAAATGGGGATGGGGCAGGAGTGAAGATCACACGTAAGGGCTGGGTTCAGAATAGCATACCTCCTCCCAACTTGTGTAATCGCATTACATACACGGACCGTCCCCAGCAACGCAAGTCTGGATTCTTAGTATCCCTACTGGAAGTGTCTTAAGATTGCATGCGCACTCTATCTACGCATTTCTGTTCTGCTTGCATGGAGCAGAAAACATTCATAACTGGTGATTGAGGATCCTGTCCATAAATGTTCTTATTATCATGGATATTTTTGTCCTGAAATCAATGCATCAATGTAGTTTAATGGAGGGGATAGATATTTTGTATACAGGCTGAAAGCCCCTCACACATGTAAATGAAACTATATTTGAAGATTGGAGGGCCCTGCACACTATAGCAGCTGATCGGACACTGTGTAACCAGCATTTGCTATATAACCCCCATGGCCTGATATGGTATTAGTGCCTCTTTTTTTTGTCTTTTCATCACTCATTCACTGATATTTAAGCTGTACTTTAGTTGTCTGCCAGAAACGCCAAATGGTGTCTGTCAGGGGTCAGCAATGCATTAAGAACATCTGTTAAAGTTATCTGCCGTGCTTGTCATGGGAAAGTAATGAAAATAACCTAAAACCATTTATTTTAATCAATTACAGTTACAGCTTTGCACATTTTTCATTAATATGCTCTTGGTTCTCAATGCTGAGCAAAGGAGCCGAAACTCATCCTGATCAGACCAAAGCGGAGCTGAGACAGTGGATGCTCCCAGAGTAGGAATCCAAACCAGGGAGGTCAATGAAACTATGCATTAATCTTAATGACCACTCATAATACTAACATGCGACATGAATGCCAGATTTAAGTGATATTTGTTGAGGTAAAGCTTCATAAAGTGTGGATATCTCTGCTGTCCATACACAGAATATGCCATCTATTGTGTACTTGCCAGGATTAGATTAGTTCTTCCAGTTGCTGCATATTAGAGTCATTTGGCAAATATGCGTGTATTTGCACCCTCTGTGGTGTGTTGCATCTCCAAATTAAAACTAATTAAGAATCGGGATAAATCTAATTAAATCTATTACAATTATTTTGGTCGGGAAAAATGTTATATTCCCTTCTCAAGCTATTTATTTGTATTATTGAAGTTCGCAGCCCACCTGGTGTCTCTATCTCTCATCATAAGCCAGTATTGATCTTTCCATTCATGGTCCTTGATTAAGTTGAGAGCGTCTATAGAAGAGGGTTTTCATATCGATGCTCAGGGACCCCCTAACAGCGCATGTTTTCAGGTTCATCCTGCTTAAGCACAGGTATGGTCATTACTGACTGGCATATGTGCAGAGATCCACAGGAGGTATTCAGTATAAGAGACCTGCTAAACACGCACGATTGGGGTTGCTGAGGATTGATGTAAGAACCCCTAATCTATGATGAATAACTTGCTTTAGTACTATAGGTTAAGGAAACGGTCACTGGATCCTGTATTCTGTACACTAAGGGTTTGGTTAAGCACAATTCTCTTGGCTGTATACTATGGACCCATTTTCAGCTAGTACATTTGCTGCAATGCTTCCATGACCGTAACATTTGCTATGTAATATGTGTCTCTTTAGAGCTGCTTATACCTTGGTCTTGCAAAGGAGCATTTAACCCTTTTTGAACAGAGCAGCCTGAAGTTATGGGCAGGTGTTAAAGCGGTTAGTAATCTCGTCTCCAGGACAGACCCCATATATCTGTCCTGGTTATGATCAGGTTACAGGCGTCCAAGGAACTGACCTCATTCCTGATCACGATAAAGGCATGCACTGTGCCCACACTAACAGAGGGGAACTCACATACCTCATGTTATGAGGGGGTATATAACGGACCAGAAGCCATAGGTCATTTAGGTAAAATAGATATTCAGTATATTGACAATATCTGGGTATCGATAAAGTAGAGTTCTCAACTGAAGCGCCACTGAAGATAAGTAATATTGTGGCACACCCTAAATCACACACACACACACACACACACACACATATATATATATATATATATATATATATATATATATATCTCCAGTACATGCAGCCATACTAGTTGGTGTAGTGTATAACAGGGGGCTAATCCTGCACTGGTCCCTGGATGACTGGGGAATAGTAACTATATTGTCTATAGTTCTTTTAAAACGTCTCCTATTAGTGTTTCAATAAGTTTCATTAACTAATGGACCCTGAATATTAGGACATCCCTCCTCTCCTGTACTATTCCCAGTGATAAATGCATCCTTCCCAGGGCTGGTGCCAAGAGGTGTCCAGCATAGTTTCTCTTCGGATAGGCACCGTTCATGTCATGTTATGTGCTGTGTCTGGGAATGTGTGCATCGTACCATTAGACATGCCAACATTTGCTTCAACAATTTGTGTCTCCAAAGCTGCTTACTATCACCGTGTTGTCAGCTTAAAATGTAATTGTGGTAATACAGTGAAATTGTATCTTATTTAACAATAAAATAAAAAGTGCATTAACAACAATCATAAATAATGTATTTACAATCACGCACCTAAAGGATCTAAGCATATATACATATACGTGTAAATAAATATATATATATATATATATATATATATATATACACACAAACACACACACACACATCAGAATTTTGTGCCTATGAAATAAAGGTGTTTTAGTTGTTTTCTTAGAATTACATGGAATGATTGGTCATTATTGTTAGTGAGGCATAGGATGTGGTTCTCAGCCATGTCTCTCCACCCACCTCAACTTGGACTATTCTAAATATGTCCAGCTGTCTCCCTCTTATATTTATAGTGGATTGTAGGATGGGTGGAACAATGTGGAAAGAGAAGGGGGGGGGGATTCTGCTATGCCCCTTTATCTAACATACCACAAGGATGAAGGTTCTCATATAATATAAAATGTAATATGTTGGAGAGTATTTGAAAGACACTGGATCAGAATGGCCAGATTCCCGCTTATGTGTATAACAGGTTGCTAGATATGTACAATATGTCCTGCGTGTAATTTATGATTACACAGTGGAAACCCTGCAGAATGGATGATATTGCAGATAAGAGCTCATAACAAGACATTGCATGATATTGAAGCGCTACATTCACTCATCATTTGCAATGTATGTGAATTATCTTGGATTGGCCATGATACTTTGGCTAAAGCTACATACAATGACAGTGTTATATTAATACAATACCCTATGTATGTATGTATATAAGTATGGTCCACAACATATAAATCATCAGGATAAAGAGTGGCTATAATACACAAATGAGCGACACATGACATTTTTTTTTTAGTAGTGAAGGGAATGTCTTACAATCTAGGAATGTGCGTCCCATAAATACTCCCAGAACACTGCACCCCTAAGTGATACAGACCCAAATGTATGGATCATCCCAACCATGGCTAAATGAAGACACATTTAGTCCTCGCTGAGTCACAGATGCAATACATTCCTGGCATGTCACGGCTGTTACAGATTCCTATGCCCTGTGTGTCAGAGGTACTACATTCAGGAGAACCAGACCATATGGCCTTCATCCAGGGGGAATCTAATGTAACACCCATATGATAAAAGTCATAATTCCAACAGCTCTTCAATGAGACAGTGGTTCATCCACATATTATTCGCCCATTACATTACATTACATTCAGTAAATGGCAAAACATTAGCACCAGCCACAGGGCATAGCTAAGCCCATGGACCTGATGACACTCACTGACTAAATCAGATTATTGCATTACCATTTAATACAAAAGGGCCTGATCCAGAGTTGCACTTACGACTTTTTTAAGTGCAAGTATAGATCTTACCTTTTTTTTTTTTTAACCAAAGTATAAAATTAAATAAGTCAATACTAGGCATACTCATGTAGACAATATATGTATACACCACAAGAGTGCACATGGAGGGACCCATTTTGTAAGAGGTAAATTCTACATGGCACGTGTGACAGGGGCGAACGCAGGATTTTGGAAGGGGGGTTTCCTCCAAATATAAATATATTCATATAAATTGCATTACATAAAGAAAGTATATATCGGGTATATTAGATGTCAGGTGTATATTTGGGTATATAATAGTCATACTGTTTTTTTATTGTGTAATCTCCAAACCATTAATACAACCCACATATATATGTATATATATATATATATATATATATATATATATATATATCTCCAGTA
>JABWIB010001055.1:34246-49086 GCA_016617825.1 Platyplectrum ornatum
CCATAGGGCTTATTTTTGGGGTAGGGCTTATTTTATTGACCTGCTTTTATTCCAGTCATGGTCCCCAAGTGCTGCTGACATTATGACACCTCATTGTTCCCCCTGCTGACATTATGACACCTCATTGTTCCCCTTGCTGACATTATGACACCTCATTGTGATTTAGATAGGGCTTAATTTCGGGGGAGGGCTTATTTTAGACAGTTTACTGTAAAACAGGGTAGGGCTTATTTTCAGGATAGGTCTTATTATAGGGGAAACACGGTAGTAACTCATTGTTGGAAGTTTAGGAGTAGAGTATTTTGTACCTGGAGGAATGGATCAAGTTGGAGGTTCTGCTGGTCACACACAATACAACATTCCATATTCCATAACATTCCAATAGCTAGGGACAAACCTAAAGCTGGCCATACACTATGCAATAAATTGTTCCAATCGTCCAGCTTTAGTCAAGAGTGGGCAAAAACCAGGCGATGTATACTAATACCCTGTTCACACTGACTACCCCGGTAATTAAATTTTTTACAACCAGGTAGTTTGATGGGGTTCTGGGTAATGTTACCCGGGCAGGCTCCATGCAGGAATCAGATGTTGTAAGTGGTGTATACATCGTCTTGAGGACGATGTATACACACTGCTCCCTGCTGCACAGCCCTGCAAATATAATGGGGGTATAACATTAAATTTACCTCCCCTGCGATTCAACATGGTTTGGCCCACTCTTGACTAAAGCTGGTCGATTGGAACAATTTATTGCATAGTGTATGACCAGCTTAAGACATTTGGACCTGTTCTAATAATAAGGGTGCAGGGCAGTGAGGGAGATGTCTCTGACTATCAGGCATTCTGTGGCCACTATACAATGCCCCAGGCTATTGGAGAGTTATTGCCACATCCTAGAGTATGTGGACAACTTTAGAATTTAAAATATCGTAAAAGGTTAGAAACACCATAACTCTAGACATGTATCTGCAGTAGAAATCTGTATATAATTACTTCAATCAATAAGTTAAAGGAAAATCTAATGCACAGTGGTTACATGATATAAAAATGAACTAAGATCCAACGTAAACTGTATTACAATCGAAGCCGCCTTGCTTGTCTACTGATATTTCATGGGAGCTAAAGAAAGATATTAGCTATAAAATTGTTTTATACAAATTAGTGTTATGCTGTGGCAATATAAGTTTAACTTCAGGACTGTCATTTGTAAGGAATACAAACTTACAGGACCAACGAATCCAAAAGCTATAAAGACATTTGACATCCTGCATAGAGGTCTGTCGTTTCAGTGAATCAGCCTGGAACAATGTGGGTTAAGTAAAGATGCCAGGATTTTAGATCAGTATTAATAGCTGAAATGGAGATGTTTGGTACAAGTGTTTCTGAGGAAGGGCAAGCAGCCAAATCAAACTGGGCAGCGGTGTAACTAGGGCTGGTGTGGCTGCTATGAGGACTGGAGGAGGCAAGCGCCGATGGCATCCTCCCCCTTGTGCCCACGGAAAACGAAGCAAGCTGTCAGAGGTTGCTAATAATGTATTTCTGAACAGTGCTTGACAGCTTCTCTCATGCCAGATGCGGCTTTGCTCCCTGTCACCATTCCATTGCCACGTGGGCACCACCTCTTAGCAACGTGACCCACGCCGGTTAGCTTCCACCCCTGAAACTGGGGATAAAATCCGTACAATCTCTACCATCAATAATGTTCTGAATCACACGTCACATGTGGTCACATTATGGAAGAAGATATTCAGAGGCATTTGCACTATCCAGACATTTATGCATTCACACTTTAAACACTACTCGCTAGGTGAGAAATGTCCTGCCTATCCATAGTAATGATCAGGGCAAGAGGCAGTGTTTTTTTTTATTAATTCCTGCTCCAGGAGATTTCACAGCTCTCTAGGGACTAAATTTACTAAACTGCAGGATTGGAAAAGTGGGGATGTTGCCCATAGCAACCCATTAGATTCAAGCTCAGTTACATTTTACATACTGGAGAACGTGAGCTTGAATCTCATTGGCTGCAATAGCCCCGTATTTCAAATTCCGTACTTTAAGAAATTTAGAGCCTGCAATACCTGGAGAAATAACCGAAATGTGGAAAATAAGCAGTCCTGTACTTGCATACATCAACCAAACCCTTGCTGGGAAGTACCATTTGTTTTAAGCCTCAATGATTTTGGAATCCGATCTGTTAGTGCAGAAGTGTGCATGTGTTTAGTGTGAGAAAATGCCTACAATCATGCTTTTTTAAAAGCACATGTACACATAAACACAAGGGCGACCCTATGTTTAGCAGGCTCCTACGACTTGCTCCTCAGCGACCCACCAGCATGACCCTAGTTACATATCACAGCCAGTTCATTGTTGGAGAGCTACGCGAATGCTCCCCAGCAGGACAGTCCACCTATACCTTGGGCCGCCTCTGCATACACAGCCCATGTGCTTCTCACATGTCAGAGGCTGCCATAAAGAAACATCACCACCAATTCACAGCACTTAGGAGGGAAGCATCCTCTTCCCTGCAGAACAACTTTTACATAGTCACTTCAACAACTCTAGGAAATAGGGCAAGGTTGGTCATTTGATGAGCAAACTGTGCACATTGCAAGAAAGCGTTCCTAATGAAGTCCAAATGCTGCATCTGTTTTGATAGCTGGCTGAGTGATACGACCATTTGTCGTCTGTGGGGCCTGGCCTTTTAGAACGCTCGGGCTTAATCTTTACAAATGGCTTGTAAATAAAGCTGTGATACATTTCACACGGTTATACAGAACATAACAGGAACAGTTATAAAGCCACAACAAAACCAAGTTACCTTTCTGCAAAAAACCTGGGCAAATTCCTGAGTTGTTTACCCTGGATTTTACCCAGGTCAAAAATAAAATGATGCTTTTTCCCCGGTGGGCACAGTCTCTACTGAGTATTGTAACGTAATATGTTTTAAAGAAACCCCTTTTCCACTGGAGTGACCAAGGAAAAATCCCAGTGAAAACCCAGCACTAATCCTGGGAAAAAACCTGGGTCACTTGACTCGGGTTTTTTCTTGGCACCCATTTCCACCAAAAATAATACCTGGGTTTAGGTGCATAAACCTGGGTTTTTTATGTCGGTGGAAAAAGGGTATAAGTCAATCTCAATAAAGTAAATAGATAGTTATTCTCTTCCTTTTCCCCCCTTTGGGGTCTCCATTTGTTTTTTCAAGGCACCCCCTAAACCCCTGATGGCTAACCTGTGACACTCCAGATGTTGTCAAACTACAAGTCCCATCATGCTTTGCCAGCTCGTGCTAAAGGCTCAGCATTCCAAACTCCTGGCAATGTATGAAGGGACTTTTTAACAGTTTAACAGCATCTGGAGTGTCACAGGTTAGCCATCAGGGCCCTAGGCCAAAATAATGCCAAGCAGTCACATTTTTTTAAGGCATCCCTGTAACATCATAATCGCTCCTTTAATTGATTTACTTACCTTCTGCCGACCCTAGGTCCTTCTCAGGCTTGCTCCTCCGCGGCACACTCTCCGCTCACTGAACTCAGGGTCATGACAGTGGCGCACAGATGGAAGGGAGCTTATGCTGAGAAACTGTGCTCTGACACAGTGCCTGACTGGACCATTGATTATAATGCGATGAACCAGCCAGGCACTGTTATATTAGCATAGATTGTATGGACTGAGCACGGGAGGGCAGGGCTCTTGGTAGGCCCCACACAGCTTGGCACCCAGTGAGAGTGATTTAGAAACCACTGCACTACTTGAATTTATACAGTAAGCTAATTTTTTTTGCATGTAATAATAATAATAATAATTTGCATCCCACACATTGTAGAGATCCCCCCCGCCCTTTCCCCAAATATGGCAGGGGAACCTTGTAAGTATCACTGGTTGTGGGATGAGGGTCAGCCATACAGATGAGCCCACATGAAGAAAATGTATGCTGCTAATCATGCAGATACATCAGTATCGCCATCTCTCAGTGGCGCTATCACAGCTGGTACCTAGAGCAGCTGGCCGACTGGGAGGGCGGCAGGGCAAAAAAAGTTATTATTAAAAAATAAAATAAATTAGAAAAATGGTGCACGCCTCACTTCATTCACCTGTAGGGGGCGCGGTGCAAGGTCCGCCTAGGGTGCCCGCAGACCTAGCGCCGGCCCTGTCTGTGTGTCTGCCTGTGACAATGGTGTCAAGAGGAGAGAATGAGTCAGGCACATCAATGTATTTACATACAGTGTCACAGCCCAGTCCAGTAATGCTTGTGCGCAGTCACGTGAGAAATGACATGGGCTTGTAGGGTATGGGTGACTTCAATGTACCACTTGTTTTCCTTACTGTAATGATCTTTCTTCTCATTTACAGATTCTAACTTCCATTCGTCTCTTTTTCACTGTCAGGGACAAGAGACTAAATCTAGAGATTCATACACAGTATTAGAGTTAGGAGCGGGGGCAATGCTAGGTCTCCAGGCACCCGAGACAAAGTCATCCCTCCCTTTACATTTCATTTAGACCTGGTGAAAGAATATAAATTTAGAGTAAATAAATTGCATATTTCAGGACAAGACAGAACATTTAGTTAAAGTTAAAGCCCCCATGTTGCTCTATCAAAACGTAAACTACCTACAGCGTAATTAATGTAATAATATCTTGTGATATGCAAGACATTAAGCAGGCCATTCTCTCTCTACAGACCTTCCTAATAGAGAGCAGTGCCAGCATTGAGGTAAAAGAATATTGTTCCACATATTGCTGTAGAAAAGGTTGATGGGAATACCAGACAATTCATCTATACAGTTAGGATGCAGTGGACACAGAAATAGATGTTTTTTTTTATCATTTCGGGTCTCATATAGAGGTAAAAGAAAATTCTTCATAAATTACAATGACTCTGATCCTCCATAATACTGTATATATCCTACAGAAACTAGATGGGGTTTACTCACGATACATCTTCACAGATCCACTCACCTGGAGCAATATCCCCCATACTATAACAATAAAAGCCATTGGCCATATACAGAGGAAGGTGCAGGAATTCAATCCTTGCCAGGACACAAGGGTTAGCAACAACACTGGAATATGATCACTACCTTTTACCAACCATGCTCAATTGTTTTTTATATTCTATGTCATTTATTTTGTCTCCAAATGACATTGTAGCAATGACACTGTAACCACCAATAAAATGTTGGTGGATTACACGAATGATAACAAATCATCATTGCAGACAGTTCCTTAAAATACTGGGAAAGACATAATACAATTAGGAGATCCCAGTAAAAATGAGCAATCCAGTACTTCACATAGAACATACATAGACACATAAAATAGAGGTGAATGGAGACTAATGGTATTTTAATGAAATCAGAAAGCTGCCATCAGGTTTTAATCACCTCAGTGTTGTATATATTTACTCTGGGCATGTGCAGTGTGAAGGCAGGCTTTGTATTTCTGTAAGGACGTAGATGGGTTATATTTTAGATTAAGGTTTCAGGACTGCACAGAGCACTTTTAATTCTACTATTAATTACCTCTACTACCTCTTCTGAATATAATTTGGGACAGTGCAATAACCCCCCCCCAAACCAGGGAAAAACGCCAGTGGACTTGCAAGGAGCACTTTCTACAATCGGCCGGAACTGACACCCCTACCCACGTGTATACACACGGAGTCCGGCACGTGGTGACGCCGTAGGATAGGAATAAGTGGGCTGACGCATCAGCGTATCCCGGGACCGCTATCGTGGTAGAAACCATAATCCCGGAGGCCCTCCAAAGCACCTGCGTGGATTACTACACACAGCCACCCAAGTCTGAGTGAGTTTACGATATACCATCTTTGCTATATAAAGTGCAACTAAACCCTTATACAACTGTATACTACTGAGAACCCGGGTTCTAACTTTAGGAAGAGGACACATATGGATTCATTTTAATTTGAACTAACAAGGACCTGTATTTGGTATATGTAGGGGTATTTTATAGTAATATTTTTTAGTATAGTGTTTTAGAGTGTGAATAAAATTGGAATTTAACTTGACCTGCTTCAGCCGTATATATGCCTAAAATTGCTTAATATTTTTGTTTTGATTCATTTGTACATACATTTTGCGCACACCTGCACTTTGGTTATACAGTACTTAAACTGTTTTGTTCAGTTATTGTGGGGTTGGAGGTAGTTTCCCCACGAGGTGTTGCAGCACTACCTTGGCCACCACTGGTCTCATATATTTTTAGATGACACCAGTGTAGATTTGCAGAGCTGAGCTTCTGGATGAATTTTGTAGCAAATATTTTTCAATTCAATACCAAATACAGACAGAAGGTGGCACCATACTATAGGGGATGGAAAATGTATATGGAAAATGAAGATGGGTAAGATAAGATACATTGTGTATATCACCAATAGATACGTGAATGG
Source organism: Platyplectrum ornatum (assembly GCA_016617825.1). Taxonomy (NCBI): domain Eukaryota; kingdom Metazoa; phylum Chordata; class Amphibia; order Anura; family Limnodynastidae; genus Platyplectrum; species Platyplectrum ornatum. The sequence continues at coordinate 40,664 of JABWIB010001055.1, forward strand.
CTGTAATAATGATTTCCCTCTCATTAGAATACATTTTATAATAAATATAATGGATCTGGATGTGTTCAAAGTTTCTAGTTGACCACAATGCAGATTTATAGTAGGTAAATTTAAAAACATTTAGGGTTAGTTTACTATCTGCCTTCAAAGGTTTTTTAGGGGACAACTAGCCCAATTCATATCATATATTATTTGAAAATTACCAGGGAAATTCACCAAAGTACCAGATCCAGATCCACTGCTGCAGCTTCTGTGTCTGGAGCTTCAAGCGCAGCAGATGCAGTGACTGAAATATGGACCCCTCCATAGTATTCATGTCACTGTATGAGAGCAGACCACTCCTGTACTGACACCAACATACCCTAATTCCACCGCACCATTCTTACTTACTGAACTAGAGAATGTAAGGGCTTAATCCAGCTGTGCCATATAAATGCCTCCCACCATGTCTTGTGCGCACCGCCTATCTCTTTAACAAATCAGGACAGTCTTACATTGGGACAATTGGGAGGTTACGCTGCCAGCCCGTAAAAACTTATGTCCGTGGATGCAGTTGTATCAGGTTCAGACTTTTAGTGCCGGTTACTTTTGCATATAAAGAAGTTTAGTGAATATAGATTATAAATAATTTACTATGTTCCCAACTTAATTATGAATAAATCACTGCATATTTTTCATGAAATTGCTGTATTTTCCATACTGTCACAAAAAAAAACCCTGTAAGATACTGAGTTTAAGGCAGGGCTTAGCAACTTTTCTATTTTTACAGATGTAGTATGTGAGTATGTAGTTGGAGTGACTTATTTAGCACAAAACGGCTGCTGCTGATATGTATATATGTACATATATAAATCACTGCTGTGCAGGTAGTCACAGATAAATTGAGATTGTGCAATAGAAACAGACAATATGCAAATATGCCAATGCCCTCAAACAATTATTTATATATATATATATAAAATCCTGCTCTTTCTATATCTATATCTATATACATACACATAGTCAGTTAACGCTAGAGATATTGAGACTAGATACAATTGAATGTGACATGCCTTGATAAAGACCTGAGTGGGTCTAAGCGTATCTGATGAGCGTATACCAGACCCCCAAATTACAATCAGACACCCCTCTGTTCTCCTATCCAGATCAGCAATCAGATTGAGGAGGAAAACAAGTGTACAGTGTGGCGTCTGTATAAAGAGGGAACTTTAACTCTACAAAAATGTAAGTGCACATTTGTTATTCCTCTCCAAATAAATGTGTTATGAGAGATCTGGGATCTCTTCTCTTCCCCTGTCTCACATCACCTTATAAAGCGGCCACATCCTGAACCAGAAGAATAAAGTCCTCACTGCCGAGGATCGCTTCACAACATCACTGTCACATGCACATGGTACTTACATGGTAACCAGTACAGCACAGGTCAATGGACATTATAGACATAGTCAGTGTAAATAGCGTAAGGCAGAAAAAGTTCGCGCGAAGAGGATTGAATCGGCCCCTTAGTCAGTGTACATTATAGGTGTTCCCTCATAAGGTGCAACTATCCAGACTTTCATGCATGCAGGAATTTCTACAGCAATGAGGAAGTTTGTCTGTATAATACCCTGTTCACATCACCTCAAATTAGCTGTCTTTTTTGAAAAAGCCGGCTTCTAAACTCAGTGTGAACGCTCCATTTACAAAAAGCCAGCTACTGAAAGCTGGTGTTCAGAGTCTGCTTTTTAGAAGGGGTTTTGCCCTTCTATCCGGATTTTTCAGTCAGTGTGAACAGTACATAGCTGGCTTTCCTCTCCCATTGTTTGTGCAGTGCTGATTGGCTCAAACAATCACAGCCAACCACAGCACATTTTCTGAGTAATGATGTGTACTGGTAGCAAAAAGCAGGGTTCAATGTGAACAGTGCAGACACTGCTTTTTTTATTTATTTATTTATTTATTTTTACAAAAAAGCTGGCTTTTTCAGCTAATCTGAACGGTCCTTTTTTCACAGCCCCTCCAATTTCCCCAGCTCTACACCCTGGCTCTTAAGCCAGCTTTTTCAAGGCTGGTAATGTGAACAGGGTATAAGAGGGACTGGCTATAATGTGAATACATGGTGTCTGGATGGTGCTTGCATCAAAAACATTACTCAGTCCTTAAAACTCTTGTCATAGAAATCTGTAATTTAAAGAATACTGTCCTAAATGTATACAGGGTATTAAACAATCAATGAGAAATGTTTATTTATTCATTGCTGTCTCCTGTATTTTTCCTCTTGTCCCCAAAACTAGCATGTGAATGTGCGATGACATTACCGTTATCACATAGATGTAACGCGGCTGTGCCCCAAATCTCTGCTGCAGGTAACCAGTTAATGAGATTATTTTCACCTACGTGTTTATGACTGTCAGACAGGTTTACTTCAAAGTACACATTTAATCTGCATGTATGGTGCTAATAAAGATACAGAGGCAGGAGCGAGGCTGCCCCAGGCGGTGGCACTGTAGAAAACCTCCTGGCTCCTGCTGTCACAGCTCATATAGTCACAGAAGCTGTGCCATACAGGATGCCCGCAGGCTGTGCCATCTTGTCAGCCCACATATGCTCAGCTCATGTGACAGCAGCTGGAGGTGAGAGGCAGTGTTTACAACAAACACACAGCCTGTGTGCATCCCACCTGACTAGTCCAGTCCCTATGGCCTCGCAGTCTACACCAATAATGTGACTAGGCTCTACAGAGTGCTAGACATTCTCACAGACACAGCTGTGATCCAGGCCTACACAGTTCTGCTTATTCTGTTTAATATTGTGCGATACAGTACAGGCTGAGAGAGAGAGAGAGAGAGAGAGAGAGGAAAGAGAGAGACAAAAGAGAGATAGCGATAGATAGCGATAGAGAAAGAGACAGAGAGAGAGAAAGAGACAGAAAGAGACAGAGAGAGAAAGAGACAGAGAGAGAGAAAGAGACAGAGAGAGAGCGATAGATAGAGAGAGAGCGATAGATAGAGAGAGCGATAGATAGAGAGAGAGCGATAGATAGAGAGAGAGCGATAGATAGGGAGAGAGCAATAGATAGGGAGCGATAGAGAGAGAGAGAGCGATAGATAGAGAGCGATAGAGAGAGAGCGATAGATAGAGCGATAGATAGAGAGAGAGCGATAGATAGAGAGAGAGCGATAGAGAGAGCGATAGAGAGAGAGAGAACGATAGAGAGAGAGAGAGCGATAGAGAGAGAGAGCGATAGATAGAGAAAAGAGAGAGAGAATAGACAGAGAGAGAGAGAGAGATAGTGATAGATAGAGAGAAAGAAAACAGAAGACGGGAATGAGAGAGAGAGATAGAGAGATAGTGATAGAGAAAACAGAAGACAGGAGACAGAGAGAGAAAGAGAGATAGATAGATAGAGATAAATTGAGAGAGACAGAAGAGAGAGAGAAGAAAGAAGAGACACCTGTTCCAACACCGATGCTTGAGTGTACGGTAAAAAAAATTACTGAATATATATACAGTCACAGAATACCTCTCTCAGGTATGGTAAAGTTAGAGAACATAAATTGATCAAGTAGGTAATACTAACATGGTGCCAGATCTTTCACTCTCATCTCATGTGCATATTTGGGATGCGATGCGGGTCCATAATGCCATCTGAAATGCAGTTAAGTTTTACATCAGGCATGTCTTTCCATGCATGTTTTGTCATGGGTAGTGTCTCCATACAGGGTGCAGCGCTCAGCTGAACCTTGGCAATAGTCACACCGACCCATCTTATTCTTTCTTTCTGGAACCGACCCAGACTGGCATTTCAACATCCCACTGGAAAACTCACAAGACATCAGCAGAGGGAGCTCTTAGGCTGGCACAGGGCTTGGTAGGTAGGAGGTTGGCAACTGGGAGCACCACACTGCAGAAAAGAAGAAGGGGAAGCAGCCATCACAGACCCCTGCAGTCTCCCTGTGGGAATGTCAGCTCGGCAGCAGTGTACACACAGTCAGCCATAACTTCAGATACAGCTGAGAACACACGGTGCTCCTGTGATATAATAATGCAGAAAGGAGTGAGCTGGCATTAACTTTACAACTTTATTCCACCTCTGGGGATAATATGCTGTGTGTACAGATGTATGGATGGGAATTAGATGCAGAGCATATTAAAGTGTTAATGGCTATGGAATGCTGAGTGCGGAGCAGTGTTAATTGGCATAGTGTTCTATGTGCTCAGTGATGGGGAGCGCACAGAATGTTATCCACGCAGAGGTGTTAACTATACTGCACAGAATGAAGATTTCCTATATATGGTCCAGGCTGAATAGGGGCTGCTATACATTAATGCACAATAGGATCCCACTAGGATAGGAAATGATGACTGTGTATCAGTGTGGTTAGATGTTATTTATAAAATGAAATGTGTATTAGATCATCTGCTGTGATAAGAGTAATAGGTTATACTATTGTGGTATGAATACATGGGTTGTCAAAACTAAGTGAGTAAGGTATAAAACCAATTCTGTCCTTACATAGCTATATTCAGTATAATCAGTCAGTATATTGGGTGCTCTGTACAGAGACATGGTGAATATAGAGCATACTGTAAGAAGTAAGTATAAAATGTTGTGTACAGAGGTAAGTGTGCAGCAGTAAATGTCAGTATTATTGAAATCTATGTACAGAGGTAAAGGTTAGTATACTGCATGTAGGGTACAGAAGTAAAGGTCAATATACTGTATATGCCAGATTACCAATGGGGCGGATGAGACTACATCCCCAGGTCTCCATCTGAAAAAAGGCCCACACATACAGTATATTCAGTCATCCCATTGAAATGAATGAATGGGCCCACATATAAAACTTACCACCTCACACAACCATACCTCCCGGCCGGCAACAGCGGGACAAATAGGCCTCGCCCCGGTCCCTCCCAAGCCTCGCCCCTTTTTACTTGTATACTTTTTATTGATTTTAATAAGAAAAACACAGTTTGTCCTCTAATCGGGACAGTCCCCCAAAAGCGGGACTGTCCCACTGAAATCGGACACTTGGGAGGTATGCACAGCACTGGTCATACCCACTGCAATAGGCCCTTGAAAATGTTCAGCCCCAGGCCCATGTGGTTTTTAATCCGGCCCATTGTATACCATTTATAAAGATCCTAGTGGTGTAACTATTTTCCTTCTCTAGCCGTCACTGGATCACTCTCTTCTCCCTCTAGCCGCCTATTGTTTCCTGACTGTCACAATAGCTATGTCCGTGCATCTGTAATGTGTTGTCTTTCCATGTCTGTGCCCTTTAAGGATCTCACTAAGAGATAATATTTATTGTACTCATGAATTTGACCATTTAAGGAACAGTGCTACTCTGCACTTTGCATTGCAGCCGGCTTATACCCAAAGGTGCCCCCCCCCCCCCCCCCTTCTCTAATCATTGACCCGACTGCTGTCCAGCAGGATGGGGGCAGATGAGCAGATGTTGCCTGCCACTGGCACTCTTCAGCCCGGGCACAGCCACATCACATCACATCATGCCAGAGAAGCACAAAGCATATTCTGTCTGTCCTCCACACCAGCTGAAGGATTCACATGGCCTAGGGCACTAACACCACACAGGAAAAGATAGAACTGCAAGTCTTACTGCCCCTACTGCTATAGAAGGAAACAGAATACATAATATCCCCACCTTACAGAATACTGCACAAAGCCTAAGAAGGAGTAATATTCTGTCTGGGCCATGGTCCTTGTCTACTACCTATACCTACCTAAGTTAGGCTCTGGAAAATAAGGACCGAGTTTGGAAAACACTGTTACAAAACATACCGTATATACTCGTGTATAAATCGACCTGAATATAAGCAGAATATAATATAATATAAGTCTCCCCCCATAATGTCTGTCATCCCTGTGAAAGGCTCATGTAACATAGATCATTGGAACGATAGGACTGCATTGTCTCTAGTCTCTATGTCCCAGCTCCTATCGATCCTCACCTATATGTCTCTATTGTCCCCCTCTTTCCTGCATGTGCAGGGTTATTATAAAGCATATAAGGCAATGTAAAGCTCCTGTGTCATGCTGTAACCCATACAGCACACTATGGTGTCAGCTCTGTGGGCTCAGTGTGGTGGGTGAGTGACATGCTGCCTGCCAGTGTCACACTCTCCCCCTCCTTTACCCTAGCTCCATCTTAGCTCTGAGCAATGTGTGCAGCTCTGGTATCTGGGGACAGAGAGGAAACCGCTGGCACACAACAGGAGACATAAGAAGGCTGCAAGCCGGATTCAGCTATGTGGACTGATAACTGTAATGCAGACCCAGCAGCACATCCCTGCATCAGCCAGGGCAATAACTCGAGTATAAGCCGAGCACAATTTCCCAGTCTCCCAGATGCATAACACGGGTGGATATACATTAAGCCCCATGGTGCCACACAACCACACACTGGTGCATGAATGAACAGTGCTGTATGACTGCAGTCCTATTTCTACACCCAGGCCTTGATGGGGCATCCCCAGGTCTCCACTGTTAAAAAGACATAACACTGCAGCTTGTGATAGAATATGTTACATTGAATCCTATGAAGTCGCATGATTGATGAAGGGGTAAACGTCTGCAATCATTTTCAGCCCAAGACCCATGTCTCTTAATCAGACGCTGCCTACACACAACTTGTGTACAATAACACACAAACACCATCCAAATCCAGAGCTTCATATGGTAACTAGATGGCTGCATTGTCAGTAATATCTATGAGTTAGCAGTGACTAAAATGCCAATTTAGGTGTGTACCATCTGCTGTGCAGATGCCCAATACCATCCTGCACTGCTGGAATCCAATGCCAGTCCTATGGGTTAGAGTTAAGTGTCACACACTTCAGGTTCTGATGGACACTGGCTCAATAACATCTAAGCATCTGATTAAGACTGATGTCTGGTCAAAGAGTCTTTACTAAACTTTGACATCTGCTCAAGTTCCAGACTCGAAACAGCACGGATGGGCTATACTTCATCTAAGGGATAGGGCTGGCTGTGTTTAGAGTTAGGCTGCAGTAAGTATGTTAGTGTTAGGGACAAACTTTAAAATGTCAGCCACACAAAATAGGATACAATAATACTGTCAACCTAATTCGTATCCATATTCATATACTGTTAGTTGAGTATACCGTTGTTGAGTATATGAATGTTAAATGACATTAGACTTTGCATATCACTCACTGACTAAGGTGCAATATATTAATTTGATGGGCATTTCAGACAAGTAGTTTATTAACAAATAATGATTTCCATAACCTATGTCCATAGCCCATCATAAATAAGCCTGCATTTTATAGCATTAGCCACCATGTCTTTGGTGAGGGTAGCAGCATTCTAGAAGTGATGTATATAATAGCGATGCGGGCCTGTCTGCCAGGAAAATGAAGTAAACGGGCATTCCACCCCTTCCCCCAATGCCAGAGTAACAGAAGTGTACAGTGCGTTGTCAAGGGAAAGAATCCTGTGAGGATAGGATGAGCTGCACATATAGCGGTAATAAAACCAGCCAAGCTTGGAATTTTTATCTGGCAATAAAAGATAATGTCAGCTATAAAGAAACTTGGAAGCCCAGCACCCCCCGGGCACACATTCCACCGTCTGCTGATTGCTACAAACACAGCACGGGCAGAGCACAGGGAGTTTTTACATCACAATACAGCATTATGTTGGCCACTGTATGGAGGGCAAAACGCAATACAAGCAAAAAGCCGCTCAGACCTTTTAGCGTTGAAGGTTCATTTTAACGCGGAAGCACAAGGTGGATGACAATAGCTACACTGTAAGGGCATCTGGGCTGTAGCCTAGAATAAAACCATGTGAAGGAGGTGACACGTCTATTGCAATAGACGAAAGCTGGTACACAGCATAGGCCACAGAAAACTGGACCACCATACGTGGGTAGATGGGTGAACATTACATCATCATATCATTTAGTTATTTAGCTCTGTACATATTTTTTGCCATTCACATCAGTCTGCTTAGACTGTAAGCTCTTGTGAGGCAGGGACCTCCATCCTCTTGTCATGCCTCTTCCCATTGCTCCTCTCCCTACCTCAATATGCCTACCAGAAATGTACTGCATTCCCTGTATGGCGTTGTTGACCCTTTATGGTGCCTGATAAACATCAAAGATAATAATGAATTCCTGCCCCAATGGAACGAACTAACTTTTTAATTTGTGAGGAACACCAGGAAGACACCCACCCATAAACAGTGCTAACACTCAAGCTTCACACACCAGAGGCCTTGTCTGGGAATTGAACACACAACCTCAGAACATGCAGCCTGGCCTGATCTAGGTGCTCACACTGTATATTTTAAGTATATATATATATATATATATATATATATATATATATATATGTACTGTACCTTAACATTGCAGAGCAGAGCAGACACAGCTGCAGCTGCCTTCGATAGG
>JABWIB010001055.1:84783-95091 GCA_016617825.1 Platyplectrum ornatum
CGATGTACCTGTCACCTGTGTGCACAGCAATGTATATATATTTTTATTTTTTAAGATCCTGGCTGGTGGCCCGAAAAAGGTTGCAAAATTATCCCCGCCCCAAGCCACACCCCCAAAGCCACACCCCTTTTTTTTACCCTGGCCNGTGTTTTTTGGTGGCAGCCCTACATATTGCAGAATAAGGCAGCCAGGCTACAGGAAAAGTCGCTTAGTGGTCCGTATGGTTTAGTAACACAGTAACGTTACTATTAGCCCTACTGTTATTTATTTTCCAACCGTGTANAATAACGTAGTGCATTTTACTCAGACAGTGGGTGCGTGCTGCAATGTGCTGCAGTTTTGCATAATGTGATGCTCTGCAGTTCGATGATTCTAGTCCCAGCTATAGTATCCTATACATTGTGTGAAATTATTCACTGTGGCTTAACCTCTCTGTTTGTGAGTATGTTTTGACCTTTATTTAAGCAGCTTTGTTTTTAGAGACATCATTCAGTATACACCCAACCTAACCACACAGACCCTCCCTTAGCAGCCGAACAGAAATGTGAGGCATATGTCTACTTGGTGATTTACCTTCCTTTTTAGTTTAGGGATTCCCCGAAATCAGCAGGGTGTGAGCTCTGAACCCAGACATCTGCAACTCCTGAAGCTTAACATCCTTCTGTCTATCTTGNTCTTTGTTGTATTGGTGGTTCTTTTTTCTGCCACTGTAACAGAAGTGAAAGTGTATTGATATAGTGCTCTTTAACAGTACAATCACCATTTACACTATGAGTGCCATCCTCTGATATCAGCTCTAGCCGCCTTTAATTCAAGCATATCCTGGAATTGAGGTATGGTCTCATGTACTGGGCCTATGGCACAGTCAACCTGTATCAATTTATATTTACAGTATGTGCATTAGGGCGGTAGTGTCAACATCAGTGGATTCTTGAATGAAGCTGGTGTTGGTCTATAGTCTACCATACATTAGACACAAGGACGGATATGTGTACGCTATGTGTACGGATTCCTGAATGCATGGGGGAGTGTTCAATATATACTGTAGATTTTTCTTAATATTGTTATAATAAAATCCTAAATTAAGTGCATTACCATTCACTACAGTAGCCAGTTACCAGAGGATGTCTTGGTGATTGTCAGCTCATCTGACCAACAGGGGGCACACAGGCAGCAGATGTCACTCTCTCAGTGATCATTGTCCCCGGCTGAGAATCGCAGTGAACTAACACAAGCCCAGGACAGCGAGGTGACGTGTGCCAGTGTAACCTCGCTGACAGCTGTCACTCTCTTATGCGCTTGTCCTCGCTTTACATGCCATCTGTCCACAAGCCTCTAGAGCAAGGGGAGGGCAGTTGTTAAGGGTTTTTTTTTCCTTTGTGAGTGTGGGGTGTTATTATTCATTGACTGCGAGCTGAGACAATGCAATACAATAGACTTTCCTTTTACCATCAAGTGTGCTTCTGGTACTACTGTTTCATCTCCTTGGGGGCACAGGATCACACAGGCACAAGATAAGCTTATCAATGGCTATCCTGTGATCCCTCATAGTACTGCCTGCTTTACCAACAATTCATTGCATGTGACTTGTGTAGATATGTATACATAGACAGAGGTGTAGTGTGGATTAATGGCATCTGGAGCAGGTGAATGCCCCCTTACATTATACATCTCAGCTTCTGCCCCCCCTTACATTGCACATCTCACTCCCTNGTCTGCTGGATGGCTGTAAGGATTTGCCCTCATACCCCCCTGTCCTTCCCTCTTCTGTCTGCTGAAGACTGTACATAATGCATTCAGTATTGCCAATGTATCATACAGACCATATCCATATCCAGAGGGGCTTCTAATGTAGTTGTTTTGCAATTGCTTTATATGACTGAAACAAAATACACACACTTTTCTNATGCACTTTGTAATGTGAAAAGTAACACTAAATAAATAAATATACGTAAATATTAGCATTATAATGAATGGTCATCAATCATCAGAAGTTCAACTTAAAAGCTAATTTTTCTCATGCATTAATATGTTTATATATTATAATTAATATTAATATGTTTATTATATTATAATTATTATAATAATTAATTTTTATTATAATTGCTGTAATAATATAATAATAATGGTCTGGATTCAAACCGCAGGTCTGTTTCCTTCCCCTTCCCCTAACTTCTGAGCCTAAAGTTACTAAGTAGGGAGATTGAAAAGTGGGGATGTTCCCCATAGCAACCAATCAGATTTAAGCTCTCCATTTCATTTTTCATACTGGAGAATGTGAGCTGGAATCTGATTGGTTGCTATGGGCAACATCCCCACTTTTCAATCTCCCTGCACTAAGCTCTCCACTTAGTAAATTTGTACATGTTACTAGCTAAGTCATTTACGCAGGTAATCCTGTCTGGATCAGGTCCAATGACATTATAAAATAATAGTAATGGAAACACAATAAAGTTGTGGCAATGGAAACAAGTGTAGAATTAGTAATATGCGCAGTAGTATTCTTCTGACTGGAGCCCGCTGGGTTAATTATAAATACCTGTTTAGTAAATTTTATTTAGGTGTCATTAAATAGAAAGCCTGTTACTACCTGCTAAAAAAAAAACAAGTATTATTTTATGTTATGTGTTAAATATAAATACAAATATCTATATACATATATACATCCACTAAATGACATAGTCAGTTAAGAGAGTTGTGTGTCCAGAATGCACATCCCGCAAAATTACTCTGCGGACAAAGGAAAAGCTGTAATATCTGACTTTTGTAATCGATGAAACCAGCGTTCCATGAAATTGTGCCCATAGTATTTCCAGAATTTCCCACTTCAACTAGCAAGTCCACTTATTTCTTTTATTTTTTTAAATTATCATAAACAGGGACCTTAGCCTAAGCAGGAAGATTAAATTGTGGGGATGTTGCCCATAGCAACCAATACGATTCAAGCTCTCTGTTTCATTTTACATACTGGAGAATATTAGCTTGGAACTGGTTGGTATGGGCAACATCTCCACTTTTCAATCTCCCTGCTTATAAATGGAGGCCTTTGAGTACTAAATCTTTNATATTTATAATGTCCCAAGTGTTTTCAAATGAAACTAAATAAGAGGCTTTTTCCATTTTGCCAAAATGCAGATATGCAGATATAGTCCATGCANGCACACTACGCATTGGCATGACCAAGGCTCCCTTGCAGAGTTTCTTAACTCTGATGGACGGGAGAAGCATTTAAATCGTTCAGAATGGGACGGACTGCGCACTTCATGTAAGGATCTTCTATCTACACAACTCCTCTGCAATGCATGTATGTTTGAAAACACGTAAGTGGCATGGGCAGTGCATTGAGAAAATGTGATTGGAACATTTATTGTAATTCACTAATTTACTAGACATGTTGGTTTGTAAAATTCTCGTGCGAACAATCCTATAAGATCACAAGACTTTTGACATCTTCAAAGAAAGTTTTATAGTTGTTTTATGTGGTTGTCACTTTATATTACAATTTACCTTATAGACAAACTAATCAAATCTAACAAATCTAAAATTGTAAGGTTGGATCTTGGTATGGGGAATTTCGTGCTAGCAATAAAATGGTTTCCCAAGTGACTGCAGGGATTTGTGTTTACAGTGGTGGATCACTGCTTGTACTGCATATATGGAGTCGCTGCACAATCTAATCGAAGGATCCAGTACATTGCCGGGAAGACTTATGCTGTATTTTTAGGTTGCAGATAATCTTTTTTTAAAATATGTTATATTTAGCAAATTGCTTGTTTAACAAAAACAGAAGGTAAAAATGTATTTCACAGGTGTAAAGGAGTATGCCAGCATCCATGAATGATATTAGAATAGAGCTTTATATTGAAACAAAGCTCTAGCACTGTGACAGCAGAATGCCACATGGAAACAGCACGGTTTTCCCAGCACCTGTTGTGTGTAACAATACCGAACCTGTAGAAAGTGTGTATGACATACAGGCTTTCTGTAAGAGGTGTGTCGCAGCAGATGAGCAAGCACTTGGCACAGCGCACTGCTTTTTAAGATGAGGATCTACTTGGCACACAGAACACGTCGGGCACATCTGCCACTTCCGATAGCAGCTGCGCCGTGTGTTGGCACATACAAATATGTGTGGTGTTATTATCCCAGCACGGATGATTGTGTCACCTACCTGTAGCTTTTGATTACTGTCTCTCTTATGTAAACATTGCATAAGTATAGAAGCCAGCCCTTATGTTGATAATGCTTGCTGATGTAACAGCTGCATTGATGCTTCCCAAGATTGATTCATTCAACCCAACTGCAGCCTACAGACTACACTCACCCCTTTCATCCAGTTACCCTCTACCCAAAACACAGTGTAGAAATAATGGGGGAGATCCAAAATTCTTAATTTTTTCCTTACTGGAGCCATTTTTTTGTACTGTGCAAGCACAAACATCCAAGCTAAACAATCCAGTCCGAAGATTCAGCTCTGGGAGTACTTTATGTTAGGCATAAGCAAAAGTGATACTACAAGTGCTGTAAAGCTACAAGTCCCATCATGCACTGCCGGGTAGTTGTAGCTTCACAACACCTGGGGCTAGATTTACTAAACTACGGGGAAAAGAAATTGAGTTGTTGTCCATAGCAACCAATCATATTCTGGCTCTCAGTTTCCTTTTACATTCTGGATGTCAGCTCGAATCTGATTAGTTGCATGGGCAACATCTCCATTTTCTTTTCCTGCTATATAGTAAATCTAGGCTCAATTTTGGTATCATAGCTCAGTGCCAAAAGGCCTACTATCTAATAATCGTGTTCTTGAAAAGAAAATTATTATAGGTGGAAGTGTACACTTGAGCAAGCCACATTGGATTACAAGGCACATTTTAACTATTAAAATAGTATTAATAGTATTAAAGATTAATAGTTATTAGCGTTATCATAGTGACTGTCCTGAAAGTCAATTTTTTTTCTTGAACCGTGTTTCCCCAATAATAAGACCTACACCGAAAGTAAGCCCTACCCTAATTTTTGCAANGCTATCCATAATAAGCCCTACCCCAAAAAGCAGGACTGAGGGGAATGATGAGTATAAAAGCAGGACTGGGGGGAATGATGGGGATAAAAGCAGGACAGTTTATATAAATCTCTGTCAATGTTAATTAAAATAAGACCTACCCCAAAAATAAGCCCTATGGTGGTTTGTTTTAGACAAAAAAAATAAGACTGTTTTATTATCGGGGGAAACAGGTATTTAAAAGCTGGATTCAATCCCAATTATCTCAGGATTTCCTAAGTCAAACTCAGTTGTTCCTGTCCATAAACTGTTGGATAGGTTGGAATAATAAGTCCTAGTTTCCTAAAAAAAAAAAAAAAAAGGGTTCAATTAAAGTAAACCATGTAGTTCAACCTGCACCATTAAAATGTATATCTTTCATGTACTCACAGTAAATGTGTCTATTCTGGGCCTAAACCAGCTGCATAAGAAGTTATATACTCTATCAAATAACCACCTTTACTGCGAGTATATGTCAAGTTCACTTTCATTGGGCACTTCCTAGGTCTTTATCATTTGGTTGCAGGAAAAGGTTTTTTTTCTACTTGTATCTCATTTCCATTGTTCTCCCTTTCTCTGTTCAGCCTGCGGGCACTGCTGTCCTAAGATCCCGATAATTGGCCATTTTCTGCTAATCATTGACAAAGTGTCCACAACTTCCATTGTAGGTGTTACCTAATAATTGGCATCTCTCTGTAGAAGACTGTAGATTGGAGTCCCATGGGGCCATATCTCTGTAATGGGCATGACAGGGTGACAGTATCCCATTCTGCAATCCTTAAACACAAGCACTTTTATTCTTGCGTTTAAGGACTCATTACGACCTATAATAGTGTTTGGCATTGCCACAGCTTTCACAGGCTGAACAAAAAAGAAGTGATTATATAAACGTCATTGTTTTTTTTTGTTAACTTTAGATTATAAATCATACCAATCTCCCAATTCCAAGATCAAAATAATTAAGATTATTATGCATCTAACAACAATATGCACGGCTAGTAGTGTTTGCTGCTGCATTACTGGTTCTCCTAATTGTATGTATAGCTTAAACAATAGCTATGATAGATGATTTTAAACAAACATAAAGAAAAGCAATAGCAGACTGGAGGGTCATATGACCTATACCACAAGCTTACAATCTATAGGACAGAATGTGACATATTGCTAGGGTTGCCACCTGGCCGGTAATTTTGCCAATAGGCCGGTGCCGGTATAATTTCTTTTTTTGGGGGAAGTTCCACTTTAATGAATGCAGCTACAGCTGCCCTTGGTGAATACACAGTGCCAGAGTCACATTATATTTTACATTGTGTTATATTATATATATTTNGCGCTGTACCTGTCACCTGTGTGCACAGTGTTGTACCTATNCTGTTACCTATATACACAGCACTGTACCTGTCACCTGTGTACGCAGCAATGTACCTATCCTGTTACCTATATACACAGCGCTGTACCTGTCACCTGTGTACACAGCAATGTACCTATCCTGTTACCTATATACACAGCNTGAATGTCAGTGTGTGCATGCAGGGAGAATACTTTATTGTTGCATGTTGCACACAGATACTGACCAGCGTTACTGTTACACTGTTATTACACTTGGGCTGGAAACTGTGACCTGTAATACTGATTGCAGTTGATTCAATTTGCCTCCCCTGGAATTCAACATGTTTATGCCCGCTCTTGAAAAATCTTTCAATTGGAACAATTTATCTTATAGTGTATGCCCAGCTTGAGTTTGCGGTAAGGCCTTGGGGAGGGGAAGGTTAGAGTTGATGGAGAGGGGAAAGTTAGGGTTAGGTTGCAGAGAGGGGAGGGTTAGGATAATGGAAAGAGGGTGTTAGGGTGAGTTTTAGAATA
Source organism: Platyplectrum ornatum (assembly GCA_016617825.1). Classification (NCBI taxonomy): domain Eukaryota; kingdom Metazoa; phylum Chordata; class Amphibia; order Anura; family Limnodynastidae; genus Platyplectrum; species Platyplectrum ornatum. The sequence continues at coordinate 91,688 of JABWIB010001055.1, forward strand.
AGAGTGGGGGTTGGGAAAAACATATCCATTGGTACTGGGGACTTGAACGCTGTATCGTTATGTCCTTTGCATGCCAGAATCCTCTCTCTTCATTGCAGCTTCATGGGGGTATGGTTGAAGGGAACAGCCCTGCTGAACCAGCAAACCAAACTCTGTAGTCCGTAGTGTAATAATATTTTTGCAAGTGGTATATAAAGACGCGCAGATCTTTTACTTTCAGCTGTCCTAGAAAATGAGGTTTGTAGATTTATGAATCCATCTGAAAACTCTCATGATGGCAAGACACAGAAAGTCACACAAAGCCACCCTAGCGCTTAACCACACACCTTAAATAATTCAAACTTTCCTTATGAATTTCTATTTAGTCTAGGTTTATTTCTGACTTAATTGAACCGTGAGAGTAAGAGCTGTTAGGACAGATTTTTATTATGCATTACTCCGTAAATTCAGAAAGCATTGGGTGAAGAAACGCACCTTTCTTTTATGGATGGTTTAGCAAACACTGTAACCTACCCACCCTTCATAGAACAATGTCATTTTATGCTTGCAGGAGTTGGAACATTTAAGCTAGGCCCTAGCTACCAAAGGTCTTGGTGCAGAGAGCTGGTGTCACTTACCTTTCCAATGGAAGCCTACTCGACACTGCTGAATCTAAGGACGCCTGATCGACTGTGATGCTTGAAGATTCTTTATTTCACAGTGATGCCTGCCTGATGCTACATGAACAGGTGAGTACTGATCTATGTTATACGGCAATGGCTGCTATTGAATCAGAAGCCTGAATCGGGTCCATGATCCAAAGTCTTTTGTTGATAAGCGAGACAAATGATAATGAATAGTATATAGCAAAGAAGAACAGCCACATAAAAACTGAGCAGTATATATTGGCGTGTCTGATTGTAATGGGGTTTTTCTTTATAGTCATCTTACAAAAACACCCTCACAAATATATATATATCAATAATTAGATTGATGCCTTAGCATACTTTATGAGAGTACGCTAATTTGAAGGTATTAAAAAAAATGTGGTGTTATTGTAAGTCATGACCTTAATGTAAATGAATGAAATCTGTTTTTTCTTTTTTTATATATTACACCTTCTACTGCAGAAGCACTGAAACGACCACTTCCACTTCCTGAAATATATGGGGGCAGATCAAGTATTTCATAGTAACAACAAATGCAGGTAATAAAAAAATACAGCTAGGCACGTACAATTAAACTGTGAAAACGAAATAAAGTCTAGGGCCTAAATTTACTAAGCTGCGAGTTTGCAGTGAGATTGAAAAGTGGTGATGTTGCCCATAGCAACCAATCAGATTCGAGTTCACATTCTCCAGTGTGTAAAATGAAACTGAGAGCTTCAATCTGATTGGTCGCTATGGGCAACATCACCACTTTCCTATCTCACTGCAAACTCACAGCTTAGTAAATATACCCCTAGGGCCTAAATTTACTAAACGGTGAGATTGCAGGGAGATTGAAAAGTGGGGATGTTGCCCATAGCAACCCATCAGATTTAAGCTCTCAGTTTCACTTTACATACTGGAGAACACTGTATGTGTTCCTATTGTTCTACACATGTCTAGATAGGTATGGTATTAGATCTTATGGGTAACATTCGCTAACAGGATGTTTTCTCGCCACATATTTTCTCCAGCATTAAGTAACAATTTACACACTGCTTTGTGTTAATGGTACCAGCATCTTTCTCCTTTTTGCCAAGCGTCCTGTAAATTGTTTTTCCTGTTAACACACAACTACATAAAGTGCTCAGTTCCTAGAGGAATGGGTTACTTTTATCGGTCGAGCTCACAAAACCGCTACCTCCTCTGTCTGTAGATACCAGGTACAGCTGAATCCTCGGCCATATATCATATTTAATAGCTTTTTGTTGTAATAACATGCAGAACATTTAGGCTTTTAATAAGAAGTTAAATACATTGTATACACTGGATGCATTTATGTAGCTGTTTTTCATAAATAGTTATTTCCTTTTCAAAATCTCTATTGACAAGAATCTGGCTGCCAGGCACAAATGCTGTTTGTCTCCTACACAGCTAAGCAGGCTTGCAGAATTATGTACTGTATAGTGTATTCAGTGTTACAGGTACATACAGTACTTACAGTATCATCATTAAACCCCCTCTCATCTCCATGTTACATGCTCTATAGATATATCTACTGGGGGGAAGTAAACACATTTAAGCCGATCTCTGCAGGATGTATATTGTAATGAAAAAGGTGTTTGTACTTCAACAGCAACGCAGGTCCAAAGTTCCCGGACTCCAATATCTACATGTAATACCCACACAAACTACCCTGGTAAATCTGTTTTTAACGAGCAATGTTGTCAGCTGTGGATCTGAATTACCCTGGTAATCAACCCTGTTCACAGTGCTGAATTACCCTGGTAATTCACAAACTACCCTGGTCTTACACTGTTCACACAGAACCAGGGTATTTAGTAGTAATTTTTGCGCTGTTCACACAGAGCGCACTACTCTGGTAGTTCATATAACCCGGGAAATTGCCTGAATTACCCTGGTAATAGACTTCGGTGTGAACGGGGTATGTATGTCATTTCCCTCACACAAGTTAGTTCTGATCACTTACACCTACCCAAGATGTCTGCACTGTCCCAATGTAAAATGGTCCTTACTGTACTGTTAGCATATCTCCCCCCCCCCCCCCCACACTTGGGGTAACTCTCACCTGCCCTGGGCATAGCTAGGGCTGTGCCAGGGGCTGGGCTTATTTATGTAGGTACGTCCGTCAGTACTTTATCGAGGCACACTTCTGAATTGGCTTCAATGCCATGCTTGCCATACAGCCAGGGTATATGCCAAGGAACACAATGCAATGGCTGCTATCTTTTACAGGGAGAGATCCTGACAAATGAGATGGGGTTAAACAGACAGACAGACAGACAGGTCTGGGGTCCGCAGAGGAGAAGTTTGTAACTTATTACTGTGCTAGACTTGCCTGGCATCTGAGTGTTAATTAACGCTGAATTCCACCAGAAGGGCTCCTGGAAGCCCATTAATACTCAATGCATTTATAGTCATTAGTGCTTCAGTATGAATTAATAATGAGGAAGCATCAAAAGCCACTTAAAAGAATACCTGTTAAAGGCAGCAGTCTGTTAACGACTCTGCCACCTCGCACTCACTGAATTACAAGAAAGACAATTTAAGTGAATAATTAATAATGAAATGAAAGGAGCTAACAGTTTGAACAGCCCGAAACTGGAGTTAGGGCATTAACCCTTCACCTGCCGGGACGACCACAGGACGGCTCTGATGAGGCCGCCTCTCGTGGAGAGTCCTCCTTGGAGTTCAAAGGGGCAGAAATTGCCAACACCATTCCAGCAGAGGCACTTAAAAGCCAGAAACCGGGGGGGG
>JABWIB010001056.1:0-52644 GCA_016617825.1 Platyplectrum ornatum
ATACCCCGTGTGCTCAGTGTGAACGGCACTAAAATTACTTCTAACTACCCTGGTTCAGTGTGAATGGTGTAGGACCAGGGTAGTTTGTGAATTACCAGGGTAATTCAGCACTGTGAACAGGGTTAATTGCCAGGGTAATTCAGATCCACAGCTAACAACCCTGCTCGTTAAAAACAGATCTACCAGGGTAGTCTATGTGAACAGGGTACCATTTATTGGTTGTAGAGTTTGCTAATTTTCTACTAGTCAGTGGCGTAACTGGGTGCCCGAGAGAAGAGGGGGGGCCCGTGACAGCGTCATACAGCACTCAGAACTCTGTAAATAAATGCTATTTCTTTTTTAAACATTGCAAGAAGCTCTGCTGAGCACTGTTTAAAGCTGTCTGTTTCTTATAGCTGGCTTACAGCACTGCTGCTCACAATGTATTTAGAAACAGCGTTCAGCATTCATTTCTGGAGTGCTGAGTGCTGTTTTACCATAGTCTTTTATGGTAGTCTTTATAGGCTTCTTTACCATAGTCAGGTCTGCTCAGTCCAGCCCCATCTCATTTTGTCCATCCAGATTTGATTCCCACTTCCTTCCAAGCCTGTCACGTTCTGCTCCTGCTGCTGTTAGTGTGAAAAGCAATGAGATATTTCAGAAACTTTTGCTAAATCATGAATGGTTGCTATAGGTAAGACCTCAATGTTTCCTTTTAGAAGCTGTTGTAAACTCTACCTTCAGTCTTAGATGTCTATTAGGTGTCTATGTGTTCACCTATTTATAGCTCATGGTTATATATTTGCGAAATGATCCAAGGAAAAAATATTTGTGTAAATATTTGTAGTACAAAAGAAACACCAGTGTAAAAAAAACTTGATTAGAACCACAAGTTATCTAAACGCAAGACTTGCGGAAGTGTGGATCTGGGACCTGATTCAGAGTTCCTGCATGTTATCAAGGTACCCCTGATTCAGAGCTGCGCAAAAACGGGGCATGTCATATGACCCTCAACCGTGCGCTAAGCTTAAAAGCGCAGACGCTCCGGATGCTGTATGCTATTGTATACATATGGCGATTGCTGCTCTCATAAAAGCCAGCAGTTATTACTGCAGTTTACTGCAATTACATGAGTCGCAGTTGCAAGGCTGCGGAGATGGGCTTTGCGTCCACCAGCGTCGACTCTGCCAGCCTGGCCGGCAGAGTCGCCACTTTGAATGAGGTCTCTGAAGTGTCTATGTGACCACACCAATTTAACATTTAGACAATTTAAGATTCGGACAGAATATATTTTGGTGTGAATGCAGTTTCAAGGACCTACTGGACTTCCAATTATTGTAGAGCTATTGGATTAATTGCAGGATTGCCAACTTTTGCAAATGGATCTCAAGGAGATTTTGAAAAGAGGGTAACGTGGACCAGCAAAGGGGTGTGTCCTGTGGATAGCTAAATCCATGGGTGTGTCTAGCTAGGCCATGAGAATTATTTTACAATAAACATGGCAGCACCGGTATTTATTGTAGAAAAGGATCCAAGTTGTAAAAAGGATCCACTGACCTCCTTATCTGTATAGAGATAGGACACTTTGGGCCCGATTCAATTCCTAAGGCGCAATGTTTTTCCCCCTTACGCAAACATTGTAAGGGAGAAAAAAATCGCTCTTTTTAGCCGTGTATAACAATAAGCAATCTTTAACTACCGTAATAGACGCGAAAAAGTGCATGACAGGCTTTTCCGCGCCTTAACCGTGGATTGAATCGGCCCCACTGTATGAATTCTATCCTCATAACTCATAATGTTTTCTTGAACTAAATCAGCATCAGAGAGATTGCCCAACACTTCAGGGAGTCAGGGAGATCACTCACTTTACAGGGAGTTTCCATGATATTCAGGGAGAGTTGGCAACCATGATTAATAGATGGGAAAAGTTATTTAGCTAATGAACAGTAATATATTTCCAGTAACTTCCAGAAACTTTACACATAAGCTGCACATAATGACAGCAGCATAAGAATAATATAATTGTAATAATAGAAATTTTAATAACTGCAATTCTTCCTACACCAGAACCTGTTCCTGTTTCCCGGAGCCGGGGCATATGTTGCGCCATTCTCGTTGTAGCTCGGGGACTCATTAAATTTAAAGTGAAAGTATGTTCCCTGTTTGGTGTTTATATGAAATATGGAAGCCTTTGACATGAACGTCAAACACATCTGACATTAGCTACTGAAATGACTGTTGTTTTTCGGGAGACTAACAGCCTGACACCTTTTCACAAAAACAAAATTATCACAGACAACTTATTTGTAGATGTACTCATAAAAGGAGACTAATTGTAAAATGTTCTTGATGGAACAATTACTCATGTATTTAGTCATTTTCTATCCTCTTCAGAAACAACCTATTTTCCTTCTTTCCTAATGCACAGAACTGACAAATACCAAAAAACACAAAAGTACATTATGTGCATTCTGTGAAATTACACATTTTTGCATAGTTAAATAGTGTACATTGTAATTTTATTTGAATAAACCTCTCTTGTCTAGGGTACCACTTGTTTATGGTCTTTTATGATTACATTGGACATGGTGTATAATTTCTGTATGTAGCTCTTGAGTTTTTACTAAGCAGGGAGATTGAAAAGTGTGGATGTTGCTATGGACAACATCTTCACTTTTCAATCTCCCTGCTTAGTAAATTTAGGCCAAGGCGTTAGCATGTCTATACTGTACATTGCAGTGGCAAACACAAGGGGTGATTCTGGTAGCCCAGAAACCCCTCAATGTAGCTGTATTACATGTGGCTTATAGTGATGATCAGGACTGGCACACTGTATAAAGTAAATAGGTGTTAGGGGGCACTCTATAATGTATGTGTGGTATATTTGGCTTTAGGAATGACACACAATATACGGTATATATATAGTTGATAAAGGAATTCTAGATGAATATATAGATTTTATATATTAGACTAAATTATTAGCTCCACTCTCAGTGGATGTATAAAAGGGTTTGTATTACGACCCTCATTCTCTTGCATACTACTCTCTGGAGAGGAAGGTGGCCTCTCGAGAATCTCCTCCTCTAGCGAAATACTGGGACAGTGAAAGTAACTCAGAGGACATTCGTCAGCATCCCCGAAAGCCTGAATGTTCTGCCTATTCACCCCAGTGTTCTCTTCTCCTGGGCCAGTATCTCCTTGCTTTGTATACTTCGTATCTGTCGTTGCCCGTGATGTCCTTCTCCACCACTCATTCAGGGCAAAGCTAGGTTCAAGGCTCTCCACCGCTTTGTTCTCACTCTCTGAGATCCTCTATCAGCGGGTACAGTAGTCTCTCCACGTCAGCCACCAACAGCCACCTACCCTGGGATCTGCTTCTTTCTTCTGATTCCACTTGCCATTGTGCGCTCTCAGTCATCAGAGTTTCTCCTTCCTTTGCAGCACCACCAGATGACAACCCATCAACGCGCTTATGAGTGTCAGTCCCTTTGTATACTTCTCCCCTGGGCCATTTGTCCCATCCCAGAACAGTTGCGCCATGTACATGCGTTGAAGCACCAATCAGGCTCCAGCAATACCTTGTTGTCACCAATCACGCTCAGGGCACACAGTCTTTTTGTCAGGTATTTGCCACATATAAATTTAGCTATAGTCACCTTCTCACCTCCCAGACCTGTAAGATTGAACCAGTTCTTTCGTTACGGAACTTCTAACCCTTTAACCCATCCAGGGGTGTCACAGTTATAATGGTTACTAGTGGAACTGCTTTGAAAAGCCTAGATAGGTATATTGTGTTCTAGTTTGGGCTAAATTGCCAAAATTTTATTTAAACGCCCGGAAATGAGGGGTAAACGTGAAGCCTGGATGTGCTCCAATATGTTAATTCTATTTGTTTAACATTTATACTTGAACACAGATCCTTTGTCCCAGTGATAGAGTAGCTTGTACAGTTCTTATACAATTTATATGAAGCTGCTATTATTCTAGCTACCAGTGTTTTAATGTTTAACTGCCAACAAATGGTTCAGTAATTGCTGGTGATCTGTACTGATGATCTGTGAAAGCTTATCCTTGTGTTTAGTTATTAATTATATCCACCGGAGGATCACATTATATAACTGTTATCCTCAATGTGTCACTTTCGCTTTTTAACATGACCATTATTAGTCTACATTGGAATTCGTTTAATCACAGTGTAAAACTATACTATATCTGTGTGTAGTATTAACTATCAAAACAAAATATGAGCAAGATTAGCATGTGTGGCTAACATTGGCACTTATCCATGGGATACTATACTTTCCATTTCTACCATATTATCTCAAGGTTAGCACAAAAGATTACATCACTGCAAACACAGATCAGCCCAGATCCGGATCACCCACTAGGCGACCTAAGTGCCTAGAAAGTCGTTAAATTTGGTAACAGGCCCAAGCCAAGCCAGTAATGCTATTACTAGCTTGGGCTCCATAATACCAGGCGCATGCTCACTTTGCATCCCGTTACTGAAATGGTATGTGTATATATATTTATATAATGTGTGTGTGTGTGTGTGTGTGTGTGTGTGTGTATATATAGATATATATATAGGGAACAGAGAAAGTCCGGCGCTCCATACCAAACAATATATACCACTATGTGTCAGCACATACATATAGAGGAGGTTTAGTACACAATATAGCTATATTGGGTTAAGCTCACCTGCCAAGCGTCAAGGCACCTCCAGTAGGTGAGTCCCTAATCATGTTGCATTATGTGTAACCAAGATATATATATATATCTTTAGTATGTAGCATAGGGCTCCATGGTGTCTTAATCCGGCTATGCATCAGCCCCCTATAGGTCATGTGGTCCAAGGAATCTAATTAACAAGAGACTCATTATAGTCTGTGATCAAACTCAACTGTGATATCAAACTCAAATCCAAGTCCATGTGTCACAAGGCTAAGATTTTGTAACTTGAGGAAGAAGGCTTGTTCATCATTACAATAGTTCCAGTAGAAGGACAGTGGTCATCATTTCAATGAGTCATGGATGAGAACCTGTGAACTTAGCGTGGACATGAATCATGAGAACTGATTACCAGTCAAAGCAATGTTGAATTTAGCTGATTTGAATAGAAAAAGCACACAGGTGATGTCAGGGGCTGGACAGTGGGAATCATATCTTTGTGGATAAGTTCACGTTACAGAAAACATCTCATGTCAGCAATGCATGGAACTGCTTCGAATGCCACATCCCAACCACATTGTGCCCAGTTTTCCACTCCAGGTACAATATTGTGCAGGAACTACACATGGATATGGACACAGCTAATGAGGCACATGTAATGCTGGAAATTCAGCAATGAGCTGGAATATTCAGACAGGTGAGACGTACCATACATCTTGTCACCAGAGGGTTTGAGCTAGTCAGGTCTAAGGTTAGAACTGAAGACGTCAAGGGAATTGTTTCCACACCTGCAGAGTAAGAGATAGTAATGACATGTTCACATTTCTGATAAACACTCGGGTAAAGCATGTAAATCTCATTGTGAAATATGCCATTTACTAGACAGTGATTATACCTGGATTTTTTTTCTTCTGTTAAGATACATCTGGAATACTATATTATCCAAACATCTGGAGACATACTTTTATTTTTCACTTCATATACAAAGTACCCAGTAATGCAGATAACCCATATTTATTGCAGTTATATATTATACATGTAACTGTCTATTGCAAAATATGTGCAATCTCCCAGAAATTGGAATGCTAGATAAAGTTTATGGATCTTGAGATATCTGACTGCTCCTATAAATTAAAGTATGCAAAATAATTTTAGATATAATGAAACAATAATGAAACTAAATATAAATATATTTGTCGGGTGATGAGGGGAAATCTGGCTTGGTAACTTCCAATTAATTAACTGAATAGATATTTGGCCTGTATAGACAATACCAATTTTTCCTCTTGTTCTCCAGATCCTGGGGATTGTCTGTTTAGGGGCTGCAGGATGACTTTAATTGAACTGCACAGTCTTATATACAGTATTTTCCCTGTGGATGGCCCCTGACGAGTGTGGCAGGCCTATCTCACCCTACGCATCACAACCCCCCTGGCAGTAATCATGGAGAGATGGACAGAAAGGCGGACCACTCTGGCCACACACAGGTGAGGTAGAGTGAGACATCAGACTCTGAAACGGAGAGAAGAAAACAGCATGGAGCTTCAAGTGGGAAGGTAGTGTGTGGGAGCGAGGAGAGTAGTTGAGGACCTGAGTGGGCAGAGTGGTGGAGCAGGGTTTCTACTGGTGCACAGTACCGTTGGAGTGTAACCCCATTGTGGAGGTCACTGACAGACAAAGCCAAGACGAGTTGACTTTAGGGAAAGGTAGAGGTGTTGGCAAAAGCCTTAGTAGGCCTACGGCTGTATGTCAAGTAGAGAGCGGTATTAGACCTGGTCCTTCAAGGATGGTTGAGAGCGCTGGAGCTTATTTGGAGGGACTGCAGGACATGAACACACAAACACAACCCCATGTGGACACCTACCCCAGATCTTGCAGTGCCAGATTACTCACCCTTTCACCCTGTCCCCACCCACCAAACCCAGTATGCAACCCTGCTTGACACTGTGTTGGCTGAGGCTCCCGTCACTGCAAGTTAAACCATTGTTACATTTAGTTGCATTGTATTTGCATTTTTCCTGAAGAAAGAATTGTGCTGGCAGGCGTGGCAAGTGCCAGCAAGGAAATTGCCTAGGGAAGGGGATCCTTTATACCCCCTTCATACGGTGAGTACAGCCAGTCTCAGCTATGGAGACCAGGTTTCCACCACTGTTCCCTAAGAACAGACACAAAGTACACACGAGGACCAAGGACAGTTATTCGTGCTCCCTGGACCAAGTCCCTTTCTTCCCCTACTCATGTATTAGAAATTCGTATACTAACCCAGTCGGTCAGTTCCAGGCCGAAGAGAGCGTAAGAGAAGCCATGAGGGACAGTAGATGCCACTGACTGAACATAAAGAGTAGGTTGGTGAGTGCCCACAAGGCACCGGGTTTGTTGTCCTGGTCGGGGGTGGGCTGCGGGTTGGAAGCAGGGTCCCCTTACAATTATTATTTATTATTATATCTGTTATGCAGGTTTTGCTTTTAATCAACCTGTTTTCCAATGTAATTAATTACGTATTACATAGCAATGCACTTTTTTGGTATTTTCTCCTGGAATGATACCATTGTGATTGCATTATGCCTGGCATTATTCTGTTTTTCTTCTGTACATGCTTGTGTACAATATCGGTACTATTTTGGTACCAAAATATTTCATTAATAAAAATTATTTTATTTTAAAAAAGAAACAAAAAAACAAAACTGGTGATTATTTGATTTTGATTTAATTAAGAATTGAAACATAAATAAACACATGTATTGTTCTTTTAAGCAAAAAAAAAAAACAACAAACCTTAAAAATAATAATCAATACTGAAAAAAAACGCAAAATGTGGTAGAAATGGCTTGTTATGCAAAAAACCCTCGCCCTTACCCACCCCTCCTTTATAGCATTGATAGTAAGCTACGGTTCTTCCAAGCAGTGATTTCTATTAAATCACATCATATCATAAATATCATCCAGCCCTGCCATCTCTTTCTCCCCTCCCGGATCTCCCGGAGGGAAGAAGTAAGAGCCTGGTAACTATGGTGTAAGCGCAGCTCTGGATCAGCCCCTCAATGAGGGTACAATGCTGCCTGTAACTGCTTTCAGTGATATACACATGCCCTGAATATTGGAGCACAATCTCATAGAAAGCTGAACGTATAACTGCAGCCTGTTTCAGCTTGTAGCGTCAGTGCGGAGACTCTCTAAACAACTGTCTCCAGCAGCGCCAAGCCATTGCTTTGTTCCCGTTCCAATTTTCACTTGTCAGTCAAGTTTTATCTACGACAAATATTTCATTGACAATTATTTTTATCATGGTTTGTTTCATACTTGCTGCATCCATATTAGCAGGATGAATATATCCAGATGCTTCAGGCAATGTAACTTTATTTGTCGCTGAAAGCTATATTCTAAGACAAGTTGTAAAGGGAGGATTGCTGACTCTCCCAGGATACTCCTGAATTTCAGGCAATTCTCCCAGTATGTTTGGAGCAGGGCCGGCATCAGAAATAGTGGGGCTCACGACAACCTTCTGTGTTTTTCACCCCTCCGCACAGGTTTTCCCTGTACCCCAAAAACAAGCTGATAGCTTAACTGACTAAATGTCCCTAGTGTATGTGATCCATTGTATAATATATATATAATATATTATGCACCTCATAAATTCACATTAAATAAATATATTAATAATAATTACTTTACAAGATGATACTGTGTTTCCCACGATAATAAGACCTACCCCGAAAATAAGCCCTACCCCTATTTTTGTCAAACTGTCCAAAATAAGCCCTACCCTGAAAATAAGCCCTATACCCTAGCGAATTCCCCAGTTTGTAAACCCTTACTTCCTAAGTTGTGAGCATGGCTCTTACCTGGGGTAACATGAGGGTATTTTGCACCCCAGCTTTAAATGGTAAAACATATGTATACTTATTACACTTATTATACACAACTTTCCAAAAAATATGTTACTTTTTTTTTTGTCTGGATGCACACTTTGCACATTACAGTACATTCTGTCTGTCAGTCATAGTCAGTGTTATAGACTGCAGGTGTATTGATCCCTGTGGAATGGAATTATTTTCCAGCAGACGTTATGTGGGGGTTTTTTTATCCATCACAGATTGATTGTTTTCTAGCGAAAAACCCTATAGACATCACTCACTTCTATAACCAAAACACAGTATAACATGCCAGGCCGTTCTCAGCCTCTTAAGTCCAAAATATTCAATAATTGTGCAACATGAAATCACGATTAACATTTTGAAATAGCTGATTTCTGGCAAAAACAAAGAACTGGAAAACAATGTACATTTTACAGGGTTTCTTCTTGTACATGTTGGCAAGGAAGTAAGTCTGAGAGTCAAGCTGAAAAAACAAATAAGTATTAAGTGCATTCCAAAGTACATGTTACAGTGAAATAAAAGAAGAAATACTCACAAAAATGTATGCTGGAACGTTGAGATTGTATATATTTGTGGACAACCATGTTTCTGGGAAAGGTCATCCCATAAAGATCCCTAGAAGTCTAGACCACTTGACTGTTTAAGGATTCTTTATTTGTAGTAATGTGGCAATATTGTATGTGGTGTACACTTTTAGTTTGGGGAAAGTGCCCCTATTAGTTTGTTGACAAGATAAGGATAATCTTGTCCCAGTTACTTCTTTTAATCAACATTAACAATAAACATTAACAGACAGACTATAAAATAATACTTCATAGTTTAAGCAAATAAACAAAAACAAAAAATAAAAATTAATAAATGTAAAATTTTATAAATAGTGATACATAGGGTAGAAATTGGGTGAGGAACATGTTAAATTGGGTGAGAAACATAGTAAGATTGTGAGTTTTAAGGGAGCGTTTAAAAGTTTGGAGACTAGAGGATAGTCTTAATGGGAAACAAAGGTTATTCCAAAGAGTGGGTGCAACCTGGGAGAAGTCCTGTAACCGGGATTTAGAGCATTTGTTTAGTGTAGAATAGTTGTAGATCCTGTGAAGATCTGAGGGAATGAGCTGAAATATATCTTAAGATGATATATAGAAGAGAGGATATATATTTTTAGGTGCAGTGTTATTGATGGCTTTGTAGGTTAGCAACAGTATTTATTTCTGTATGAGATATATTTATTCTCTGTGGGAGGCCAATTAGGAGAGTGTTGCAATAATCAATATTTGCGTATTCTGGAAATGTTTTTTACATGTATTTAACAGGATTTAGACACAGATTGTATGTGTGGAGTAAAGGACAGTTCAAAATCATGAGCGAGCTTTATAAACAGGTGTTAACAGAAATAGAGAGGCCAGGTGGACAGCTTTTATTGGCAGATGGAAAGATTATTAGGGACTTTAAAAAAATTAAGATTGAGATGGCGGGAGGACATCCAATAAGAAATGACAGAAAGACATTGAATTACACATACAACACAGTTGGTGAGTGAATATTCACTTTGAATTAAGTTAATATTTGGCAAATTTGAACTTTAGAAAGAGCAGTATTCTCAGTATATCTTTATGTTGATCTAATTATGGTGAACATATAATGGTTCTTGTGTGGGGTATTAAAAATTGTAAACTATACAGGCCATTGGCTAATTATGTTTGCAACATTTTGGGAAATCCCAAGTTGAAAAAGGACCAAACCTCCCACCACAATGTAATAGTATAGTTATAACCGTGGAATCAGTGGTTTGTTGCTTATCCCTTGTGATAGAAACACTGGTTTGGAGGTTCAGCGACACTGCAAATGTCTAAGGTTTCTATCTCATATACTTATTATGCTTATAAAACTCCATGAAGATTAGTTCTTTACAATGTGGTACATGTAGACTGCAGAGCCTGTCTGCTAAAAGCGGTCAAAGCTTACGGTTATAAATAGAGCCAGACTTATTCCAGGGCTTATATTTACTAAACTGTGGGAAATAATAAGTGGAGATGTTGCCCTATCTATCAATTTTCTATTGCATACTAGATAGTGTCAGCTAAAATGGTTGCTATAGGCAACATCTTCACTTGTCCTTTCCCACAGCTTAGCAGATCTAGGCCAAAGTCTTTAGTCTGGCCAGACTTTAAGCAGGCTAATATCATACAACTGGGTTTAAGAAGGTTGTCTGGTAAACACACAGGGTCTTTCATCTGGAGTCATAGAGGCATCTGAAGAGACGGGAAAATGTGATAGGCTTAAAAGTATTGTTGTGTTCCCCATTATATTAGAGGCTCTTCTGTGTATTAGTCAGTGACCAGGCAGGCCAGGGATTATGTTTATGATTGTTTGCTTTGGATCCTCTCCTCTGTGAATAAACCAAGTTAAAGTAGTTTGCACAAAATCTGGATGGCTGTGTTGTTTTTTCTGGCTGCTATGCAGGAGAAAGAAACGTGCCCCATTCTGTGAGCATGCATGCACACACATAAGGCTTCCAGCATGGATCTGGATCCTATGGTTTCAGCCTTCTGGGCTGGAGCCCTTTCCATCAGCAACTTCCTGGGCCCCCCTCATATTTATTAATTACTATATTCATATTTAATAATTACTATATTCATATTTAATAATTACTATATTCATATTTAATAATTACTATATTCATATTTAATAATTACTATATTCATATTTAATAATTATTATATTCATATTTAATAATTACTAATAATTAATAATTTAATAATTATGTCATTACAGTTAATTTTTTCACAACACTGAGTCATGTCTGAGTCAGTAGGCACACATACTGTAGAAGATTAAAAGCACTAAACCTACATAAAAATTATATATACAGGTGCGGGCTGCGCGGGTGGCAGGGTGCCGGCTGCCACCTGGGCTGCAATGCCATTGGTGGTTTAGGGCTGGGGCAGCACTCAAAGCATTCAAAGCAACCACCTGGAAGCCATGCAGTGGTTTCTTTAAATGGCCACACATGCCGATAATCAAACCAGCTCATGTGCGGCCAGCATCACCTTCTGATAAATCCCGCCCAGCCCCTTCTGATAAGTCCCGCCCACTTATAGATGTCACTGGACAGATGGACAGAGCAATGTTCTGCAGATCTCTAGAGAGGTCAGTGATGTAATGATCTGCAGCATAAATCACTATGTGTAAGGGGAAGATGGACAGAGAAATGTTCTGCAGATCCCTAGAGAGGTCAGTGATGTAATGATCTGCAGCATATATCACATACCTCCCAACTGTCCCGATTGTAGTGGGAAAGTACTTTTGCGGAGACAAACTGGTAGTAAATAATGTGGTTTTTTAATAAACTGTAATAAAAATTGTGTATGTGTGTGTGTGTATAACACATTTCCTTGGTGAAAATTTCTGTATCCACCAGGGTGCTCACCCAGCCCATATTGGCGGCACTCCTGGATTTCCAAAACACTGAGACAAGAGTAACTTCCAGACCAACGCTTCAGTATTAATACAAAAATGACATTACAAACGTGTTTAGATAGGTCATGTAACACTCACCACCCGGTGCTGATGGCTCAGTACGTCACGCCGCTAGCAGCCAGAAGCTGCCAAAGTGATTTCCGGAATCCCACCCATAGGAATCACCTGGCAGTGCCCGCATACCAGGTGACATCAGGGCAGGGCAAAGCTGTTGTCCCGGCAACGGTCAGGTGACCCTGTGTTAGTTGGTGGCAGATTCCTGTCTAGACTGACTCTCCTGTGCTCTCTCTGAGCAATTTGGTGTTTTGCGAGGAAACTCACCAGTTGTCGGAGAAGAAAAGAAGAAGAACCGGAAGCGCAAAGGAAGAGAGAAGACGGATTCGGAGGAGAAGAAGACCAGCCCTGAGCACCATCACAGAAGAAGAAGCGACGTAGACACCAGAGAAGACGCCTGGAAGACGACTCCATCATCTACATGAAGAGGAAGAAGACAGAAGACTGAGAACAGCGATGGCCGGCCAAGACCTGGTACCGAGGGGAAGGGGGTTGATCACTATGGAACCAAACATAGCATCACTATGGGACCATGTAATCCATATAAGAAGCTAAAGATGACTATTTGATGAGAATTGTACAGGTAGTAAAGGGAAAGTAAAGGGAATGTTTGCACTGATACTGAGTGGCCCCCATGAGATGGTTAGAGAGAAGTTAAGAATAGTTGGTTCTGCCTATATATAAACTGAACTCATGCCTCCCCAATTTCTGCCTAGCAGCGGGGACACAAGGCTCTTTTATTGCCGTGGGTCTCTACTGCTATAATGGTTATATGACAATATGGCAGAGCACGCCTGCAGAGACCTGCGGCAATGAAAGAGCCTTGCGTCCCCACTTCCACTTTGAGATTGAAAAGTGGGGATGTTGCCCATAGCAACAGATTCAAGCTCTCGGTTTTATTTTACATACTGGAGAATATGAGCTTGAATCTGATTGGTTGCTATGGGCAACATCTCCACTTTTCAATCTCCTATATCCCCCATAGAGCAAAGTCTACAATATAATTCATAGAAGGCTTCACATAAACTAAAATGCTGAACAAGTTTCTTCTAGTATCCCGAAAGCTGAAGCAGACAAAAGGAAAAGAAATTCACTTTGTACCTAGTAATCTTCATTATGCTGGCCCAAAATGATGGCGCCAAAGCAGAGACAAGATCAACAATTCAAAATAAAAAATCAAATAAAAATAAATATTAATAAAAAAATAATTAATAAAAACATGTATGTATGTATGTATGTATGTGAACATTCTGTATTGTGCATTAAAAGCTGAAACTGGAATTCTGGTAGCTCACACTTTCATCCTGTTGCCAATACTATTAGGTTGGCACAGCTCAGACCAATGATTGGTTTTTATGGACGCTCTTACCCAGTTCCTCAGCTATTTTTCTAGGGTAATCACGAAAGTGATGAATTGTCAATATCCGTCAGCTGTGCACCTGACCGATTCAGCGTGTGAGGTTAACAAAGATCAAAGTAAGTGTTTTCCATGGTGCGTTTCACTCTTCCCATGTAATCCCTTGCATCCTGCCATTTTCAAAGCTTTGTCTGGCACAGCCTCATGTATGGACACCTGTCAAAGCTACCACCATATGTACAAATATGCACCAGTCAGCACGTGGGAGGATAGCCACATCCTACTGCACAACCTCAGTGTACTAAGCATCATTTTGTGCCACCCTCTGCTAAAGTGGTATTTTTGTTTCTCCACTAGTTTGAGTTGTGTAAGTTGGCGAAGGGAAAGAATAAATATGAGATATGTAATTTTAAAGGCTAGATTCAGCTATAAAATAAGTTGAAATGCTCATGATTTTATCCTTTCAAAGCCTCTGATGTAAAATATGCATGTATGAAATTTATATATCATCACTTCTAATGCCCAATATAAATTCCAATGGTTCACTTACTGACAAAAAACCGCATTGAAATTATTCATAGAGTCCTATGGCTGCCCACACACATCACCTACCAACTTTTTCAGCACAAAAAGGAAATGAATAATAATGTCAATGTTACATATTTTTTATACATTCTATAATTACAGATGTCAGATCATTCATTTATCACATGTTAATTAAAGATGTTTGACTTACTTATGGTCACTTTTATGAATGTCAGTAATTATATACATCATTTTTCAAAATCACAAGGAAATTGAAAATAGATTTACAATTCTATTCATCATGTAGATTTAGGAAAATTTCCTAAACTATTGTACTTGTCTTTAACCAGATCACAATGTATGCTAAGCAGTGACATAACTCTCACTTCATTACAAAACTTTTTGATACAGTCGGCTATATTGGACACTCCACCATACAAAAGCCATAAGTGTCACTGCATTGGAAGGTTTTTCTGTCACATGAAACTCCCCCTAATTATATATTATTATTATTATTATTATTATTGTTTATTTATAAGGCACCACATAGTTTCCGCAGCACCGTACATAGTGAAAGTGCATACATAACTTGGGGTAAAATAACATGCCATATCATTCAGTACCAAACATGTAATAAATACATAGTATGAGGGCACAGAATAATACAGTAACTAAAATGGTTTGAATGTGTATAATGTATTACAATGGATATATACAGGAGGGATGGGATAACAGGAGGAAGGAGGTCCCTTCTTGTGAGAGTTTTATATGCTATATATATAGAGAGAGAGAGAGAGAGAGAGAGAGAGAGAGAGAGAGCTTATTCAGTTTCCTTTCTGACATATCCCAACCTTGGACACATATAGACCAGTAACGGCAAAACTCCATGTGCCACATACAGTTATCACATTTCCCTAAAATCTGTGCTTTTCAGTGGGTATGCAGATGCTTTTTCATACTGAGTTTGCAGGTGAGTGCTTCCTCTTTCACAGTATATATTCACTTATTACATATTTAGTCTCTTGAATCAGAAACAGGAGCAATGTGAGGGGGAGGGACTACAAGTTACACAGGCCCAGGCCTACCAGGGGCCCAGCAATGGTGCTGGTTTCCTTTGTTTGTTACTCCTGCCTGACAGTTACTGTCTTCCAATTGGCTGTTCAGGTTCCCCATTGTCTAAAGCTGCAGCAGAAAGCCTGTGTAACCAACGGAAGCATAGTCACTGTCAGCCGGGACTGGTAGATTTCTCCAGTATTACGTATCAGTGACATTCATAGCAGAAATTTTCGCAGAGGAGATGAGTAGAGGGAAGTCTGCAAAGGTAAGTAAAGTATGTTAAAACTCATTGAAGGGATAGGTTAGGCAGCTGGAAATACACATGGGCAGAGATCAGAAGGCTCGAGACACAGCCACATCCTCATGGTTTGGCACACCCCTTGGTTAGAAAGTATAATATAGACTCTGGTTATTTAAATTCCCAGATACTGGGATTATGTGGGCCAGGGCCGCCAATCTCTCAAAAACATCAGAAGTCTGAATCTGACCTAATATTATTTCTGTGAAATCCACCTAAATCTTCCTCTCCTAGAACTCAAGGACATATCTCGTGCCTTTGTAGGATCCTTTGATTGATTTTTGATGCTGATAGTATTTGTCTGATTTATCGAGTCAAATAAATTTATAGAGACAAAACTCCATTAGTGCTGTAAGAAAATATTGTTATAAGCTTTCACATGGTGTATAGATTTCCATGGGAATGTCCTTTTCAAAAATCCTGTGTACTTTCAAAACAACTTGAGATGAACTTTCAAATGTTTCCTCAAGGTTAGCAGCTTGAGAGCGTCAGTACAATCCCTACTTAGCGCTGCAAGGAGAGGTGAGCCCTCTATCTGTTGTGACATCCTCGTATGAGCAAGATGTTCTTTATTTAATAACAGTGCTTTACTATAATTTTCAGAGCAGTCAGCAGTCTCCCTTAGTCCATAAGCTGAAAGTTGGGTTTATACGTCTGTCCCAGTTCATTCGCTTGTTAATAATCAAACTGTCATTATATCTGGAGCTGGCATTAAAGTCTTCTACTTGATCACAGCCAACGACCTTACTTGTCACACTGCAAAGTCACAACATTGACTCTAGTGAAGGCTCATTCTACACTCCTCAAATGGTTTTTTTAATAGATCACTATGCCAAGTTTAACATAAAATGCTCCCAACCTATTCATATGTTCAGCAAGTCACCATTGCAATAAACCACCTGACATTTTCCATAATATATGACATTTTTTAAACTGACACATTTATAAGTGCAATTCTTCATATTCTGCTTCATGATATGTCCATCAGGGGCAACTAACATGACTATTATATTTTTACTGATGCTCAAGGGAGAGGTATTTAGGAATAAGCTACACCAGAAGCATACACATATCACTCCACACTCTGACAAATACCCATCAAGATATTCACTACAGATCAGGGCTCGGAGTGGAGTTGTATATGGGGGTATGCCATACTGGCACTTCTCTCACTGATGTAATTGAAAAACTACTCTATTGACGTCCATACCCCCACTTCTAAATTTCCACTTCGACCACTGCTACAGATATTATCACTTCCGACAAGAAATGGGACTATTATTCACTAGGGAGAATCAAGGCAAAAAATTAGATTGCAAGCTCTAGTGAGCAGGGCCTTTCCTAATCCTCCCTGTAATACTTCTCTGTCTCTGCCTTGGTATGTCTCAGAATTGTCTTGCATCCTCATTTTAATCATTTTAGTGTTACCGCAGAGTTGCCAGCAGCATGGGGGTTGGACAAAGGGTGTGTTTTATGCCAACCACACCAAAGCCCCGCCCCTGAGCAGCAAAATGCATACAATTGCTATAGATGGAGACCCGCCCATCATACTAATGATCGCCTCAGCCCAGGTACCTGGAGAATCTCATCTTCTCAGTTTCTGTAAAGTTTTTATTGGGGAACAGTACAAATAAATAAATAAACAATAATTATTATAATATGCAATAGATAGGAATATTATTTATATTTTTGTAAATTTCACTTAGTCTTTGTTTTTCTTTAACCAAGAGAAAGGAACGGGCTATTTACCACATTTCCATTAGATTGACATTTGTGATTTATAGCATATGCCATTTTAATTTCTTTTCGGATGAACTGTTTTCTTGCATGTTTTAGTACATAAGCACTTGTTCACTAACTCTACTTACGTTTGATGTACAAAGGTAATTGATTTTTTGCAAAGCCTTAAATCCCGCTCTGCTGAAATTGATCAGCTTGGAATGAAGTTGTAAGAAGCAACATAAACTTGTATCCCTGCAATGCTGTTATCAGGCTTCCCGTTTGTAAAAGAGTCACTGCTGATCTGTGGTCTCCACTGATCTTAATGAGAATCAGGCTGGTGATTGATGACAGAGTACAGGGTGAACTTTGAAGTTCAAACCTCCATAACAAGAAATGACTTCTCCTATTAGTCCCAAGACCCAAATACCATTATTAGGAAGGGACTTCATATGTTATAAGCTGTCACTAGCATTTACTCATTCATGGGGAAATAGAATGAATACCTTATGGTAAGACGGCTTTGTGTTTAAATTATGACCAATACTATTATACTAAAATAAAAATTATTTATTTATTAACAACTATCATTGTGGGTTCTGCCTGCATGCTTACACTCTATAGAAAGTTGAGGTTTGATACAGAAGGGAAAGTGCCATTTATTATACAATGAGCAGAAATGAAGTTTGTGTCCAAGTTTTTCTTACTTTGGAATATAAAGGAATAAAATAGAGTTAAAGCATAGTTATTAATTGCCAATAAAGAAAGACTCTGTAAAGAAGCAAAGAAACTCGATCCAGAGAGACAGTGCCAGGCGAGAATATAAAACCAAATGCATCCAGACATGAACACAACTGTATCTGTAAATCCTTATGGAAGCACAGCAAGTTACGCCCAGGCACAGTACAGCCAAGCACAATGGAGCAACATTCCCAGACAGGTTCCCATTACTCAGCAAGTGCAGAGTACAGAACTATTGTGTTTGGTGGTTTATACAGGACGCAAGTGTTTCATTGACAACACAAATGTAATAGAAATATAGTGATGAAAGAAATAAGCTTTAAAATAATTGAAGATTAAATAGTAATGTAATAGCCTGATACAGGCTGTGGAGTGTCAGATGAAACCTCCTGGAGCTTGACTTGTTTATATTAACTTCTCCCCTGAAGTTCAACATAGATTTTGTTCAGGCTTAAATTTCCACCTCTTGTCATCTTATTTTTAACCTTTGTATCCAGTTCTATATGTTTATATTTCAAGTTGGAGAATAAAGAGTACTGTCTCAATAGAAACTTCATGTATTCTTTACAACTGCAACTTTCAAAGACCTTTCTGCTTATATCAGTATTAATAAACGCACTTAATGTTAGTCCATAATAAATGTTATACTTGTGAATGTATCCAACTTATGCAAAGTAATAACACAAAATGATTTTATAAATAATGCAGCAACCCCTCTTCTACTATGTCCTCGCACAGGTCTGTATACCATAGCAATTCCTCTCCCATGGATAGTAGCTCTACAGAGGGCTAGGTTATCACATAAACTGACTGACATTTATGGCTTTGACACTTGGGTAATATATATATATTCTTACTTGAAGACCAGCTAGAAGAGAACGGACCATCTTCGTCCTTTTTTTCAGTGGTTCACATGAAATATAATGTATATAAATTAACACTAAGCATTAACGTTACTATATATAAAACATTAAAATAACATTATTCCGTTTTCGTATACTTATTGCTTTTTTGTAACATGTATTTCCGATGTACATATTGTAATATTGCATCTTATCCAGAACCAATGCATTAGGTTGATTTCGGCATGTGGAATTTGTGAGTGTGAATTGCGCATACTAAGACTTAGAATTTCGTATGGCGTTTCCACATGATCTAGTGCTGTGTATGTTGCACGTGTCTTCATAGTTCATACAGAGTTTGGTCTGATGGTCAGAAGGGTGAGGAGAATATTATTTATATTGTATAGTTTAGCTGGACAGTGGATTTTCCTTATGGATTTATTTTGTACACAATCCTTCTGTAAAGTGATCCGTAAGAAAAATGTACAAAGCGTTTAGAACACGTCAGTGTCAAATTTACTGTTTATGTAAAAGATGTTGGTATGGGGAGTGTATTGAAAAATTGTGTACTGCACTTAAGTACGGGCCATTGTGTACTTACATATAAATACTCTCTGTTCTGGAAAAGGACATTGGACCAGATCCAGACTTTACATACTATTGACTTACTCCCGACTTCCTCACAAGTGGGTAAAACCATGATGAATTGCAGGGGGGTAAAATGAATGTCAGTGTTTGCATGCAGGGAGAATACTTTATTGTTGCATGTTGCACACAGATACTGACCAGCGTTACTGTTACACTGTTATTACACTTGTGCTGGAAACATCATCTCTGAACTCTAATACTGTTGAAACTAATGAAATTTAACTCCCCTGCAATGCAACATGGTATAAGTCGAGAGTAAGTCAATAATATGTAAAGTCTGAATCTAGTCCATTATCATTGCATATAATTATTTTGTATATATTGCTGTGATAAGTGTATAAGTTTCACAATACTTCTTCTTTGTGTAAAAAAATAGCTGATAACAAATGAACCAATGATGGATAACAAATGATTTATAACTTAATATGAAATAATTGCCTACATAATAACTACTCGTACCAGTTATACGGTTACATGTATTTGCATGTATTAAACTGTTCCAGTTATTGTTTCATGTCTTGCGCTGACAATATGCAGCAGGTCTGAAATAGTTACCATGAAAAAATAAAAACAAAAATAAGTACCCGAGACACCACATGGGGGATTGCATAGACTCTGCCATGTGTTCCAGCCTTCTTGTAATGAAATCAGATTTTCTACATTATACATGTGCAAATGCTTAAATTAAGATGAAACAATAGAAGGGAATTTTATCTGCCTGATGAATGGGGTACTTGTGACCTCTCCTGCGCTAGACACACAGTGCGATTAACATTTCTGAGACAAAAAAATGTGCATTTCCTACTATGCAATTGTTTAATCCTGGCAATCACTGCCAAATGAATCACTGTGTATGAATCAGAGAGTGATGTTTATTTTGATTTAATCCTGTGTGTTACTTTGTAAATTGTGTTTCTCTTTTTTACATCTGGAGTAAGTTGTTAGCCAAAAAATGTTTATCCGTTGTGGACATCAGCTATTATCCCGATGCAAATAAACCTAAAGGTAATATATCTCATAAACAGAGAAATTCCTCTGTAGACTTCCTGAACACATATTGCAAATGTAAATCAAACTGTGGTTAGCATTTGGGAATGAGCGCACTATTAAGGTAAGCCGATCTTACTTGGCTGTTGTATCATTTTTTTTTGCTTGATTCTGGTATAAATATCCAAAGTAGATGAAAATAAACATTATTCTTTCACATGTTCGAAATACAGTGGTTGCTATGTTTAATGAAAAGTAACTTATTTTACCAAAATCAATAGCAGACATCAGGTTTGTTATACCCATATCATTATTATTATTATTATTATTATTAACGTTCATTTATAAGGCACCACATAATTTCCGCAGGGCTGTACATAGTGAATAGTACATGTATAAGCATGGGGTATAGTGTAAAATTACAATAACAAACATGAAATCATATATATAGCATGGGGGTACTATGCCATAGCACACAGTAACAAACATGAAATACAAACAATACATACATCCATAATAAAATAATCTTTAAGTAGGCTGTAGGCCTTGCTGCATTAGTCTGGGTATACATCGATATTCATGGGTAGGCCTAAATTTACTAAGTGGTGAGTAACCAATCAGATTCAAGTTCCCCGGTGTGTAAAATGGAACTAAGAGCTTGAATCTGATTGGTTGCTATGGGCAACATCCCCACTTTCCAATCTCAATGCAATCCTACCGCTTAGTAAATTTACCCCCATCTTTAAAACAGCTCCTGAACTGCCCCATCTGTCATTATTCTATAACACTGAATATTGTTTCTATTGTGTACCAGTTACCTATCATGGAATCAGGTCAAGTACTCCGACCAGTCCCATTCTGCCCCCATTACCTTCTCTCTTATTCCTTTCTTCCCCCCACATTCCTCCCTCTAGATGATTGACTAATTCATTATTTTACATATACATATCTGCTATCATGCCAAAACATATCCACTATACATGTATATTTATATATATTTTTCTATGTTTTTGTAATTACTTTCAGATCTATATTTTACATATGCTATTCCTCAATATATTTTATTACATTTATTCTCTGCCATCTGGTATTTCTCATGGTTAAAATAAAATACTTACTGTTTATAACTGTGGCCATTTGCTCTGTGAACCACCAGACAGTGGTACCCACCTGTTATATACCATAGACCAGGATTGCCCTTTCCCAAATACAGTCTGTAAATCCGAAACTTGAGGTAGTTAATTTATGAAATCGGCTGCCTCAAGCCCAGATAGTTACTGAAGATGGACAGAACAGCTGACATCCTGTGACGTTAGGTGGACTACACCTTTTAAATATCAAAATTTAACATTGCAAGGTGTGTAAGGCTGTATGATAGCATAAAATAGCATAAAATAATTTAATCAAAGTCATAATGACGTTATAATTCATAGCGAGCCAACTCCTCTGCAGCAGATATTAATGGTATCCTCTAACATGTATGTGCTTCTAGAGAGCTAAGGTAAGTATCAGTTTGGGCCCTCACTTTGGGCCCTCTTGGTGGCCCTGGTTGGGACTCTCAATAGGGCGAAAAAGTTTTAAACAAATTATCTACACATGAATCAACTTTTGTTATTAAAAAAAAATAATATTAATTAAAAATGCAAGTCTATAACACATTATCACATTCACAGCATTAATGCGACACTATAGAATAAACATCAATATAATACAGAACAATGTGTGGCTAAGTACTACTTAATGCATACACCATTAAATGATGATATTGGTTAATAATGAACTGACCGCTATACAACATAAAATATGTAGAGATCCATGAAAGGGGTTTTTTTTTCTCCATTTTCACCATTCTGTATTCACGGCTGCTAAGTTACAGATTAATTAAACTGTCTATTTAAGTAAACACCCACCTGATTTATGTCTATAACTTTGGCTGAAAAGATTTCAGAACAAATTACTTTTTTAATTAAAGTATTGTAAAGATGAATTTCATGTGTATTATATGTGCTGCAAAGTGCCACTGAGTGGAAAATGTAAATGAGGGCGTTCTGCTACAGTTACCCAAGACTTCATCTTTTAAAATCATGCAGCCTATTCTATGGAAGAGCCTCCCTGACAAAGCTATTCTGTCATCAGAAGAAGAAAAAAAGCTGCTAAGAACATTGCAGAAATACGGTGTTACCAGTGCTGGGTATAGACTTCATGAAACTCTGGGTGCAAAAGACAACTGAGCAGGTGGAGGAGGTGGGTAGGGGGCATTTGCCAGTTAGATACTGGACTACCCTTGGTGGCATAAATGAGGGATTTGTAAAATTAGAATCCGGTTGGGTCTAGGAACCTAGGCTACAGTGTCAAACTAACCCACCAGAGAACAGGAGAATCACCCAGTGGGCCCCAAGACCTAGCTTTATTTCCTCTGGTGGGCCCAAGGTACTTCAGTCCAACACTGCTAGGCTACCTTTATAAGCAAACTTAGTCAACGGTTTAAATTTACTAAGCAGAGAGATTGAAAAGTGGGGGTGTTGCCAATCAAATTCAAGCTCTCTCAAGCTCTTTCATTTTATATAATGGAGAATGTGAGCTCGAATCTGAGTGGTTGATATCGGCAACATCCTCAATTTTCAATCTCCCTGCTTAGTAAATTTAGGCCAATGTGTTAGTATGAGTCTCCCCTCTAAACAATTTTAGGGGCATTGTGACCCACTGTGTGCTTGTGTGCTAATGACCTCACCTAAACCACCCCATGCACTCTACCCCCATTTAGAATAATACAATGAATTTGATAGGGATAAGTGTGCCAACTCTACTGACACAAGACATTGACCCCTTAGTCCTTCTATTTATATGAAGAATATTTAAATTACTCCACCAAACCTACCACACTCCTGCAGAAAATAAAGTGAGAAAGAATCCCAGGCTACTATTAGCCAGTCACTACCTTGGCACTCTATCTGTAAAATGAAATGCAGAAACATTAGGTACACACATATGCAAATGATATGATGCAGAAGTGTTGAGCGCTATTATAAGACCCTCTGCTAACAGTGCAGGGAGAGCGACTGCCAAACTCCCTCCTCTACCCCTTGCGCTCCATGTAGAAGGACTGAGGGCCCTACTCGTGGGAGTTACCATGCTAAATGGGAGAGGTGGACAGAAGATATTGGGATGAGAGGGTAGAAAGATTAGGTGAAGGAGGGGTAAGCCAATCTGAAAAAGAGTGTTTTGAGGGAGTGTTTGAAGGTTTCAAGGGTTTTAGATAGCCCCATAGGTTCAGGTAGGTTGCTACAAGGGGGCAGCTCGAGAGAAGTCCTGGATACGTGGGAGGTAGTAACCATGTGGGATGTAAAGCAGTGGTCATCAGCAGAATGGAGGGAATTGGAGGGTGTGTCGATGGAGAAAAGCGAAGAGAAGTAGGGAACAGAGGGGACGAGAGGGAGTGTGGATGGAGATAAGCAGTGTTGGACTTAGGTATCTTGGGCCCACCAGAGGAAATCATTCTTGGGGCCCACCCTCAGTTATAAAGAAATAATGCTAAGTCTTGGGGGTTGTTGTGAGAAGTTTAACCAGAATTCTGAAAGGAACTGCAAGCCATTGTAGAGATTGGCAGAGTAGGAAGGTAGAGGAGAGGTAGAGGAGAGGCAGGAGAAGAAGGTGATAGTATGCATTATAGGGGAGAGAGGTTGGCAAGTAGAAGATTACAGAGGAGGATGTTGCAGATGACAAGAGAGTGAATGAGTGTCTCAATGGCTTTGGTGGAGAGGAATGGTCTGATTCGAGGGATGGTGCATAGGTGAAAACAGCAGGATAGGGAGAAGGTACGGATATGGGAATAAATTTCCACAGATTATCATTATTGAATGAAATCCTGAACTGAATGTAAGAAAACCTGAAGCACCTGATTTTTAGACAATTATCGTTAAACATATAACTTATAAGTTGAATATTTTTTTTCTATCAAAGTTTCATTCGGTAATTTGCTATTTCCCAAACAAATGTAAATTCTCTGAATTACCAGTATTTTGCATCATTATGTTCCATTACGGAAATTATATTTTGTATAGCATTAGTACTGACTAATTTATACAGGGCAAACCAATTCAATACAATGATAATGAAATCCACAGCTTAATCACACACATCATTAATACTGAGGTAAAGCGCTAATTGAAATGCTAGATAATAATACAACGTAAATGTCATTTAACTGTCTCTTACCAGTTATGTTAATGATTTTAATAGAACTTTTAATACAAGGAACCAACCAATTCTTTAATTATGAATTCTGCAATTAGCCAACATATTTAACGAAAATTAAAACAATGAAACCAACTTGTTTAAAGGATTATGTAATGAAATCATATTAACTGTGTATGACAGTATTATATGGTGGAATTAAATAAAAGAACAGGTGGTATTACGACACTATATGGCCCATGTGATATAACAATGAAACTTTTTTGAAATCACTGCCACTATCAATACTATGAATGGTCAGAACTTGATGACATTATGACAGACCATTCATAAAAAAACCATGCCTTCCGCCCCCACCCAATGCTGCCGGATCTTGGTTTCTCCTGGGAGGGAGTCGCAACCCTGAGCTGATACAGAGGTGTGTGGAACCATTCTGCACATGTGCAGAATGGGAGTGAGCTTGGACAGTCGGACACAGGTCTACCCATGCTTTTGCATCCGAATCCGTGTGCCATACACTAGTGGACCTGAGAAACTAACTAAAAGTGTCCTATAAATCGAAATCAATCAGAGACAAGAAATGGGATTAAGGATTGCATTCAGTAATACAAACTACATACATTACACTATAATACAGTGGTCGAAGTGAACATTTAGAAGTAGGGGTATGGACATTTAGAAGAGGCGGTATGGAAACATAGGAAATAATGGAAGTCAATGGAGATTTGAAATTTTTCCATTACAACAGTGGGAGAAGTGCCGGTATGTCATACCCCCGTATACACCCCCACTTCGAATATAAAAATGTGTATTTTATTTATGTTTGTAGATGTGTTTGTGTGTGTTTGTGTGTGTTTGTGTGTGTGTGCGTGCATTATACACATATACTGAAATATGCCATTTTTTGAGCGGGATCATGTCATTGCACAGCATTAAGAAATTAAATTGCAGATTACATTTTTGAGTGAATTTTAGTATATAAATATCCAGTGATTCATGAAATAAATAATAATTTGATCCCTACCTTTTCTTTTAATTATTCATTGTTTGTGAAACGATATCCGTGTTTTGATCATCTTCCTCGGCTCAATAAAAATAAGATCTGAGTTTTTTTCATGTTTGCTCATCAAAGAGAGAAGTCTTAAGCATTCGAAGCTTCACCCCTGAAAGAATATTTTCAAAGGATTTCACTACAACTATGAAGCCAACCCTAGTATTTGTACCACGTTAACAATGTTCTTACCCTCGCTCCAGACTTCCTGTGTAGCCATGAGAACCAGCCACCCATGTAGTTAGGTCAGAAGAAAGACACTTTCAGTATACTTAGATTTCCTTAGGGTAGTGCCCAGCGTGTGACCTCCCTACCTTCCACACAACAGTCAGTCAGAGTGATGAGGCTTTCATTTTGAACAGACAGAATGAGACCTTTAACATTTATGTGAAATAATGACTGCACTTTATCTTTTTACTGGAGAGCGTTACTGCACATCAGCTGAGGATGTATAGCGCATCCTTTAAACCAGTTCAAAAGTGGAAACTGGCTTCAGAAGTATCAGAAACCGGTACACTTGCTGGTTTTTATCTGGAGTATTTTACAATTGTTAAAATGGAGCAGAAGTTATCTTACATTGAGGCTGTACATAATACTACCCATAGGTAGGTCATAAGCTGAATGATATCTTTACTTTCTTACATTACAATCCATGAAACATTGCACCATACATATCATTCATACCCAAATGTTAAAAGGAGACTCTATGACTTGCTATAGCTCACAGCTTTATGGAAAGACACTATGTATGATTCCTGTAATAACACATAGGTAATGGAATCTGGAGCAATGCTTTCTTCTACAAGGCACAATATGATCATTACGTTATAACTTATCAACTTGAATTATAGCTCTCCAATAAGGGTGTATTATTACTCTTATTAGCTGTGTAGCGGGCGCCTGTTGGTAGTCGGGGGATAGGTTAGTCTTAGACACATACGTATTGCTTGGTCCACTACTTTTGTTGAGTCGAACCAATCAATGCATTTTGATATGAAGAACCTATTTTTCTGTGCTCACTCCCCATAATACCCAAAGGATACTATTATTATGGCAGCAAAATAGGGGTTAAATAGCAATTCTTAAATGAACACACTTAAAGCCACCAGTGCTAAATATCTGAAAACCATATTCCATGTGTAAGGAGATCAAAGATTGGCGTGACCCTTCCTCAATTTGTAAGATTCCTCCCTGTTACCTGTGACTGATCTCCAACCACTTTCCCCATTGGCTCTTTACCCACTTGATATTTTAACACTTAACAATCTGTGTTGTATCTAAGACACAGCCTTTGGCACTTAAATCAGCTCAGTTCTTTTCGGAAACCAATGACAAAACACTGTCATAAATGAATAAATTATAATTTGTCATCAATGATAATTTCAGGCATGACATGCCCAGCTATACATCTTATATATGTTTACGTGCTTAATAAAACCATAGAACCATAAAGGGTGTATAAATTCTAATTATCACATCCCAAATTTCACAGCATACCTACTGAGCAGAAGGAAGCGAGGAAACTTCAGTGAGAGGTTGCATAGTAATATCCATAGAGCACAGACAGAATAAAAGCGTCTGACAGTTATATCCAGCATATAAAACAAGACAATG
Organism: Platyplectrum ornatum; assembly: GCA_016617825.1. Taxonomy (NCBI): domain Eukaryota; kingdom Metazoa; phylum Chordata; class Amphibia; order Anura; family Limnodynastidae; genus Platyplectrum; species Platyplectrum ornatum. The sequence goes on from JABWIB010001056.1 coordinate 27,089, forward strand.
CACTTGTCCATGAAATAAGATCAGACATGGACTAGCACAGCACAGCTCCCAATTCTCAATTATAAATCTTCAGTGGCCTTTGTGAGCCCTTTCCTCTATCCTGAGGGAGATTTAAACATCACATTGTTGTAGGAGACGGATAAACAAATGCCATAAACCGCAACCAGGAAAATGGAATCTGCCATGAAATTATACCAACAGCCACACCTGAATATTATAACTGTATATACATCACACCGGAACCGCAGGAGGGGTTTTTCATGGTTTCTGACCTTGCATTTTGTGTGTATAACAATAATATAAAAATAGTTTATGGAAATTTGAGCTTTTATTGCCTATTGGATCCTATGTGGAAGCTGGAGTGGCCTAATGGATAAAAAAAATGTCTATAAACCAATCACAAGACCCCATATAAAATATGTCTGGAACCAAGATGGCCTTTATACTTTACTTTCTATGACTGAAATAATGCCATGGATATTTTGTATATAGCAATCAAGGTTTCTATGATATTATTTGTTTTACCATTTAAAGAACGTATTGGTAAAGTAGATTATCAGTTTCCCAAATTGGGTTGTCTACATTGTCTATTTCGGGCATTTCTCCCGGTATCCCGAGAGAGTCAGCAAATCTGGCGGGACCTGGGCTGAAGGCAATGCCCAAATTGTTACTATGGGCAGGTGGGACGTGATTATGCGAATCATCTGTAAATGACGCCCTCTGTCCCATCCCCATAGTGCCGGTAACCCTCCTTTATTGGTAATATTATGACTGTTGCCTCAATGGCCGCACCTGATTCCTTATGAGTACAGAGTAATACTAATGTTTTGTGCTAGTATATTATAAGAACTCATTGTAAGCTGCCTTCCATGAGATACTGTAGATGGCTGGGTGGATGACGTCTTTGGAACATTCCTTTGACCCTCTTCTGGTTCATCTCGTCCTCTTGTACTGTTGAGTGTTGAGCAGAAAGTTGAAGTGGAGGAGTCTGAACATTCCACTCAGATATGAGAGAGTATAAAGTGACTTGTGACAGGATCTGTTACATAACACAAGTAATGTTCTTCCTGGGATAAGAGACACTTCTGCCCTCCTAATCCTCCACCTTGCCGCCCAGGACAGTGAAGTATTGATTGTATCTGGCTTCCGTTTTGTTTCTCCACATTTCCCAAATTCCTGCTGGGTCCTGGTGCAATCATTGCAGCAATGAATCAGTGCACTGTTCTTATCCTTCGTATTGTCTCTTGTACCAGAACAATCTAAAAGAAAAATATGATAAAATCTACTAAATTATTAGTTCCTGCAAAAATATAGCAACCAATACATATCAAGTCACAAAGTATTTATAAAACACACACATCATTTCATTTTAAAGGGGAGAGAGAGAGAGAGAGAGAGAGAGAGAGAGAGAGAGAGGAATAAAGAGAGTTAGAGAATGGGATAGAGAGAGAGGAATAAAGAGTGAGAGAAAAAGAGAGAGAGAAAGAGAACGTGGAATAAAGAGAAAGAGCGAGTGGAATAGAGAGAGAGAGAGAGAGAGAGAGAGAGAGAGAGAGAGAGAGAGAGAGAGAGAGGAATAAAGAAAGAGAGAAAGAGAGAGAGAGAGAGAGTGGAATAAAGAGAGAGTGGAATAAAGAGAGAGAGTGGAATAGAGACAGAGAGAAAGGGAGAGAGAGGGGGAGAGATAGGGAGAGGGGCTGAGTGAGATAAAGAGCTGAGGAGAGTGAGAGAGAGAGGGAGAGTGGAATAGCGAGAGAAAAAGAGAGAGAGAAAGAGAACGTGGAATAAAGAGAAAGAGCGAGTGGAATAGAGAGAGAGAGAGAGAGAGAGAGTGTGGAATAAAGAAAAAGAGAAAGAGAAAGAGAGAGAGAGTGGAATAAAGAGAGAGTAGAATAAAGAGAGAGAGAGCGTGGAATAGAGACAGAGAGAAAGGGAGAGAGAGGGGGGAGAGATAGGGAGAGGGGCTGAGTGAGAGAAAGAGCTGAGGAGAGTGAGAGAGAGTGGGAGAGTGGAATAGCGAGAGAAAAAGGGAGAGTGGCAGAGCGAGAGAAAGAGAGAGAGAGAGGGAGAGAGAGAAAGAATTCTAGTTGAATCAGTTGTTATCTCTGTGATCCATAAAAATGTTGGTCAGGGTCTAATTCCATTCATTGCTTCCTGTAGGTTGTACATCTATTTATGGTGCATGTGCTCAGAAGATAAAAGACAAAAACATGTTTGTGTGCAGGGCTCAAAGTGGAGGTGTATATGGGGGTATGCCATACCACCGCTTCTAATTACCCATACCCACACTTCAAATTTACCCACACATACCCACACTTCAAATTTACACTTCAAACACTGGGTGTGGGGTAATCCGGTATACCCCTCAGGACATTTACAAAGAAAAACTGATCAGTCAGTCCCAGCTTTACCCACAGTTGCCAACTCTCCCTGGATTTCACAGAGACTCCCTGAAGAGTGGGTGATCTCCCTGACTCCCTGAAGTCTTTGATAATCTCCCTGATGCTGATTCAGTTCCAGAAGTCCTGGCCCCTGCAAAGCGAATCATAATAAAAATAAAATGACAAAATACATGAAAAAACAAAACGTGATAACTATAAACTAACTTATTTAGAAATAGAATGCAGTCAATGAGCTTCTTTATTAATAAGCTATTAATACGCATTGATATACTGTAAAAAGTTATATTTACAAGTTCTTACAAGTTGATGATGATATGAGTTATTGTATGGGCATACACAATTATCCAATGGCTGACCCACTGGTCAGTTGGAGGGTGGATGGAATACGTGTATACTAGCTTAAGACTATTAGGTGTAAGGATTTACTTTTCAGTGGGCATTTCCATTCTGTGGTCACTTATCTGGACGGCTATATGTATTTTATCATGGCTTTTAAGTTAAGCACCATTATTATTAATGGTGCCTCTAGGGCTGTACATTAGGTGAACATAGTACATAACCTATGACTGCCTTTACTTCAGTATTACTGTATGCAGTTAATTCATATTCCAGGCTTCTCCTTTTGTTGGATGGAAGCCCCACTGTTCTGAGAAATGATAGTTAGTAGCCGGAAAGGAACAAGTCTTTAGTAACCAGAAATTACCTTCTTTAGCATCTATATAAGAAAATCTATGTTCTAAAGATGCAGTTAATAAAAATCAGCAAAGGAATGGAGGGCGGTTTGGGGCTGTAGTCTGAATAGTGTTGTTCCAGGGTCAATATAGCAGTTAAAGTTTCAACAAAAAGATAATACATTTAATGCTATTAGTGCCCCTGTAAACCATGGAATATTAAGAATCCCAGCAGGTCCAAAGCTATAAACAGTGCATTAGCATAATATCTGGCTTTCCTTCAACTTATGAAACCATTACGGATGTACTGAAAAGTAACTTCTAATATGAACCACATTTTTGCCTTATAAGAAAGTCATTTATTGAACCTACTTCTAACACAGGGAGCGGTAATCAGTTATTGGTGTAGACACTCACTGTTCATTATCCAGTCTATTGTGAAAACCAAAGAATGAGAAAGCTTATAGAGCGAGAACCATAGCCCTATGTGATGTCTTTTCCCTAGTTTTCCCTCCACTCCTCAACCGAATTCTTACCCCAAATATAAAGTGGACTTTCAATAATTGGTCAGTGACCAGGGGAGGGTCAGGGAATGTAATAGGGTGTAATAAGTTATACATATGTGCCCTACTAATTTTAAATGTAGCAAACACTATCTATTCTTGTAACCACAAACTGTATCCTAGTTACACATTTTTGCACACGTGATGAAGCCTCCTGCCACGTCAAGGCTTTTCTGCTAAGGAGGTCCTAACTCTAAACAGTGAGAGTCCCTGGGACCAGTAGCTGAGAGGGAGTGCTGGTTCACATGAGCTACATGGAGGCCTTTGGGTGCCTCTAGGTGAGTTAGCTCTTAATTTGAAAACATTTACATGCGACCCTATTATGGGACGCTCACTGTTTAGAGTTAGGACCTTGATGGGGCAGGAGGCTTCACCACATGTATGCAGCAATGTGTAACTAATATTTCTTTATGCCTTTTATTTTACAGATAGAATATCGTAGTTAGTGGTTACTGCAGTACATTTCTCTTGTTTTCTCTGTGTAGAGTTAACCCTGCATTTCATGCATCTGCAGTTAATTTACAAATGGATCTGAGCATCCACTACTCTGTGTATACATGTATCCTAGTTAAAGTACCACCATCTAAAATACAGAATGAATCTTTGTGACGGCCATACAATAAGAATGCCTTCTAGACACTACTATACAATACAGCCAGTGTCCAAGTTTCTGTTATACAATTCACATAACACACTGTGTTCTAGTTATCACCATGAATTACATACAGAAAGCATCTTAGTGACGGCCATACAATAAGAATGCATTCTAGAGAATCAACAAATAATAAAGACCATATTCTAATAACAGCCATGCAATACTGACTGTATCTACCATAAACAAAACAATGTTCTTGTAACCACAATGCAATAATAAAGTCATTATTTTGAGTGTAAATATACAAACATGATTCTTGTAATAGACAAACACAAAGAAAAGCAACTTTATGGGTGTCTTAACAAAACAAATATATATATATATATATATATATATATATATATATATATATATATAAAACCAGCGCCCAATATCATTTTTATCATCATAAATGAACTACCAATGAAAAATCATTTACCCCTTTAAAAGCATTAATTAAAACTTTATAATTAGAATCACAGTAATTAGTAAAGTAGGCAAAGAGTATTTAATATTGTCATTACATATCCTTGTATGTGTACACTGTAAGAGATGAATGACTTGAAGCAGTATATGCCTATAATATAGCTGCCTGAAGTTGCTGCCCCAAGCTCACATTGCAGCAAAATGAAGAATTTAAATGTTTCTTTCAAATGCAGTGTAATAAAATAAAAAGCTGAGGAACGGAGGATGGGATTTACATTCATTAATATTGGGACAGTTTTTGCTAAAGTACATGCACAAGTGCCATTTTCCCAAGGTCCTCTGGATCCAGACTCATGTCTAGGGATCAATTCCAATGCATGTCATGTTCATGGGAATATGGGGTGGGAGAAGTATGGTAATAGTAAAGTAATGGCATACTAAGGGCCCTCTGTACTAATCAGACTTCCAATTTTAAAAGAGGATGATACAAAGATAGACTGTCTATGAATTGTATCCAGGGCCAGATTAACAATGGAGCGGATGGGACTATAGCCCCAGGAATCCATCTGAAAAAAGCCCCACGCATACATACTTCAGGCCTCCCATTAAAATGTATGAGGATAAATGTGAGACATCCACCCACCTGCACAGCAGCACAACAAGTGTGATAAAAGGGGGATACAGTTTAATGAAGTGTAATAAATGGGCCCATATATAATTAACTAACTCAAACAACACTAGTCATACCCACTGAATAGGACCCTCAAAAATGTTCAGCCCCAGGCCCATGTGGTTTTTAATCCGGCCCTGATTGTATATCTGTGCAAGTGGCATACCCCCAGAAGGCTGGGTATAGTGTGGGACCTGAAATCTGGATTTGGTGCCCTCAAATATGTGCTTTTATACAGGGTTGACGACTTTTGTTTTATCCCACCCACAACATCTGTCAGCATGTGAATTAGCCTTCCCCCCTGGATGACTAATACATGCTTTTACTGCCCTAATCCTTATTATTAATCCGGGACTTGATGGCGTCAAGTACCACCCTCCATAGTAACAATCAGGGCTGAAAGCAGTGATTTACATTGAACCAGCTCAAGTCCTATAAGTTTTGTCAACTCTCCTGGGATATCGGGGGAAGTTCCTGAAATTCAGTCTTATCCGGGCGAGTCTGCAACCTAAAGTATCATATAACCCCAGAAGATCAAGAATCTGTTTCAGGTGCAACCAAGTACCATCTGGGTTGGGCAGGGGCATCAAATCATGGGCCTGGCTCCATATGTCCATAATATGCTGCTCAGGATTAAATATATATATCCACTTCTGATAATAGATTTCTTTGCTAAATATCCCATGTATACCTCGCATTTTCACTTTAAACGTATATGGTTGCTGCCAGCGGTCGAAGTAGAAATTTAGAAGTGGGGATATGGACATTAAGAAATAGCAGTATGGAAATACAGGATATAATAAATGTCAATGGAGATTTGAAGTTTATTAATTAAAATTTTTGGAGGTATCGGTATGGCAGAGCCCTTGTTGCTGCAGTATAGAAGGTCTTATTATATTTTATCGCTTAGGTGGCTTACCTAGAACAGCAGCACATGTTACTACATAGCTCAGACAGATTTATTTGATCAAAATAGTTTTACATGGCACCAGTCAAGTCGGTTGCATTGGCTGTAATACATATTTGATTGTACGTTGAAGCAGGAAGGTTATAGAGCAAAAGACATGACCCTTTCCTTTCAACTTAAAGCAGTAAATGCGATGTAAGTATACATGTCATGAATCCCCCACCAAGTCAAATTAAGTTTAGGGTATACTTGTTTCCTTGAGAAGTAAACCAGTCTTAAACAATTTGCGTAATCAACTGTACATGCTCTGTAAGCAGATCGCTTCTTGTGTTCAAACATCGCAAAATACAAAACACATTTATCTTACTGTTCACTTGGGGATCACGTTTCGCTAGAAGACTCCAGCAGTGGATGAAACACATCATTAACATCCATGATAGAACGTTTCTCTTCAGTGGCCAGAGTAGAGCGAAAAAAACACAACGAAAAAATACGCCAAAAATAAAAAAAAAACCCTGAAAAAGAAATAAATAAAAGGAAACACTTTCCTCCACTAGTAAAGTTAATTAAACAGATAGCAAATGAGTGCTCCTAATGCTAAGGGAGCAGTTTCACAATGAAACGAATTATTCTTTGGAGTTTCAACTCATTAAACCTAGAACGCTTTAAATGAAAGAGTCCTTGTAGAGGCAGTCAAAGCCGCGGGTTTAATATACTGCGTGATTTCTCCGCTATGAACTTGTGAGAGCACTTGCACTGGCGAATTGTCGAGAGTTAACAGGAGAGCGCCAACGTGCAGCCAGGTATAGTTGTATTAATTTAGTATACCCAGCCTGGAAAGTTTACACTGTCGTTCTAGTGGGAATTAAATTGTTGCTCTGCCAGCTTCTTTCTTTCAAAGGCGGCTATAATGAATTTTGTTGTGGTTTTACATGAATGCCTTTTGTCTCCCTTTGGAATATTACAGCTCCCCAGAGAGAACTTGAAAAGGACTATCTATGCTGCTTCCAAGCATGAATGTATCTTTATCCCGAATAGCCCACTTTCCCTTATTCTCTGCAACTGGATAGTTCATAGTTCACAGCAAACAGCTACAAAGATACTCGGGCACCAACAATTAGTAGATAATTGTTCTTGTTATTGTGGTTCTAAAGTAAAAAATCCCACATATTTTTTCATTAATTAAAGTGAGTAAATAAAATATTTTTGTTGATAAATTTATTACATTGGGGTTTATTTACTAAGCAGGGAGATTGCAGTGAAATTCGAATTTGGGGAAGTTGCCCATGGCAACCAATCAGATTTAAGTTCACATTCTCCAGAGTGTAAAATGAAACTGAGAGCTCAAATGAAACAGAGCTCATGGGCAACTTCCCCAAATTCGAATTTCACTGCAATCTCCCTGCTTAGTAAATATACCCCATTGATTATGATTGCTAATGTCAGCATAAGAAATAAGTATATGCAACTTCCTTATCTGTCCTTATCTGTTCTCCCTGTGTCTGTGTGGTAGGTTAATTAGCAATTGGCAGCAACTGAATTGTCCCTAGTGTATGTGGTCCATTGTGTTAAAAAAAGTTATATATATATATATATATATATATATATATATATATATTTATAGCACTTGTCCCTATGTATCTATCCCCAATCTCCTTGTAAGTTTGTGGGCAGGGCCCCTCTCCCCCACCCATTCAGTTCCCCATTGTACGGTGCAGCGGATACCGTGCGGCACCTTATTAATAAGCATTAATAACTACGAATCGGGATATTGACACGTTTGTGTAACAATGGCACGTTAATACAATTATCTGAACTGTGACAGTTAAATAAATCAGAAATTAACTTGATCAAGTGGTGCCAGAAGATGGCAGGAACATTGTATCCATGGGTGATGATAAAGGCAACTCAATATAGGGGTGAACTGTGGGCCATGGCCACTGTGTGGTGAAGCCAGCAATTATTATTATTATTATTTCTTGTATAAGAAATACTTTTTTCATTACCTTTGGAAAGAGTACATTGCAGTACATCTTATCATAGCTCTCATGGCACGCTGCACGGAACTAGAAGTGACAGTAAGTGTATTCAGAGCTGATGCACAACTGTTCTTCTGCTGACTGGACATAGAGAGTGTCTGCCAAGAAATGCTCTGAAAAGTGTTCCTTTTACACCAAATCATATTGTCTGAAAAGTGAAATCTCATTGTTGCGCAGACCCAGAGCTTAGGCAGATTGGTTGCTTCTCATACTAAAAAGCTTTGAGGAAGCCTATAGAAATAGGAATAGACAGTACAGCTCCAAGAGTTCTGGGCCCTGGTACAACAAGGGACCTCCCCCTTCCGTAGCCGATTATTAAAGATAACCCAGTAAATTGGACATGTCCAAAACAACTGGGATGTGACCCAGTTTTCCAATCTCTCCCCTTGTTTATCTTCAGCCGTCCAGTTCCCAAACATTGAAACATACTTTACTTACCTTTGCAGTCTTCTCTCCACAACACTCTGCTGTGGATGACACTGCACTCTGGAGGAGCCTGTAAGTTCTGGCTTTGCCTAGATTGGTTATACAGGCCTTTTGCTGCTACTGATAAGCAATGTGGAACCTATACAGCCAATTGCAAGACAGTCACTGCTCCGCCAGTGTGTTCTCTCCCCTCTTCTCTGGACACCCCTGTCCTTCCCCCCTCCCTCAGTCCAAACTCGCACCCACTTACTTGCTATGGGGCCCAAGTCTGTCTACTTCTGCAATGGGATGCTACCAATATACTGTACAAAATACTGGCAACTGTGGCTCTGTTACAGAAGTAATGGTTAAATGCCCTATGGATGGTGCAATTGTCAGGACTATACACACACACATATATATATATTATATACATATAAATATAGTGTACTAATATACTACACCTTCTACCAATTGATATAATTCTTAAAAGTTTCTTGGATGCAGTTGGATGTAGGTAATGAGACCACAGCAGTCTGAATAACTTGAAGGATTGGGGTTAACATTACTGGGCAATTTCATAGAATATTGGATAATGAATGTATCCACACGTTGGCAATTAGCGGCAGTTCGCTGTATGCAATGTGCGTTTTCTGAAACCTGGAAAAACAGAATCGTTCTGAATCAATATAAAGTTAACAAGATAGTTTATTGTTATTTTTCACTATAACATACATCTGGATAACACCTGCCCTAAATGCAGCATTGTGCAGATCTCGTATAAGTGTGATATGTTTGCACATATGTATATAATCCAGTCTTTGTAAAAACAACTTTATTTGAGTTTGGCCTTTTATAGCCCTGATGTAATGCAATATATACACTATATTAGTCACGGTTCGCCAGTTTTCACAATAAAATTAATGCGTCTCAAAGTAAAGCAAAAACTTGACTCAGCCCATATAGAAACATTGTTAAAGCTTCTTTGTAAATTGGGAGCAGCTGTAAATATAATGTAGACTGAACAGTAATATGACAACGTTTCCATGTAATGGCTTATCTAATTCATATAATGATTGCACAGATATGACAGCTCAGCAGACGCCAGCATATGAGGCAGCTCAAAGATCACTAGCACGAAATATCATACACTATGAAGCAGAAACCGCTGGATGACATAGACAGATCACTGGACGAAACACGTGTGACCTGGTGCTGAGATACGAGCAAAGCAGGCAGGGGTACATTTACCTCTGCACAATGCATGTATTTTAATACACAGCTGTATTGTGTACTGCAAATTAGTGTTCATCTAGGATCAGGGGCAGGGGAGGACAGCCGGGGCATCTAAGGACAGCAATAGCATTTAAGTGAGCTCCCTGGCCCAGACGGACGTCATGAAGTCATGACGTCACAATGTCATAACTCCAGATTGGGACTTGGGTCTTGCCAATTTTGAATTTGGATGGACAGAACAATGCAGTACTGACCTTTTTGGACTGAGCGGGCCTGTCTGTGAAAGAAGTTGTCAGAGGCTCAGCTGTTTGCAATGTATTTATGAACAGTGCTCAGCATTTATTCATGGAGTGTTTAAGCTAACAGCTTGCTTACAGTACAGGGGCTCCTTTTCCTCTCCTTGCACCCACTATAATTATCCACCCCCCACACACTTGTATAGTCATAACTCCCCACAAATCCCCTCTCCCTATCTCTTTATCTCTTTTCTTAAGCTGGCCATAGACTATACTAAGATAAATTGTTCCAATCGAAAGATTTTTCAAGAGTGGGTTTATTTTTGCATGTTGCACACAGATACTGACCAGTGTTACTGTTACACTATTATTACACTTGTGCTGGAAACATCATCTCTCACCTGTAACACTGATTGCAATTAATTCAATTTGCCTCCCCTGCAATTCACCATGGTTTTGCCCACTCTTGAAAAATCTTTCGATTGGAACATTTTATCTTATAGTGTATGGCCAGCTTTACTTCTACTTTTTCTCTCTCTCTTTTTATATATCTACTCCTCCCTTTACATCACTCTCTGTTTGTCTCTTCTTCTCTCACACTCTCTCTCTCTCTCTCTCTTCTCTCTTGCTGTCTCATTCACTCTCTCAAAGTGCATGATGCCTTTTTATTTTTAACTCCTAGCTCATATTTGCACTAGCTTTTAATATATCTCCATCCATGAATTATTAAATAAACTTCTATGGGCTTCATATTGGACAGGATCATCTTGGTTTGATGTGCTCCTTCCAGATATAGCTCCAGAATATATTAAAACACGTCCACATTCCTCTGCAATCCGTGTGTACAGCGGAGGGTCACATAAGTACAGAAGGGGAGAACGAAGCCAGGAAATGAAGATTGCCAAGGACGGGTATTAATACAGGAATTATTACAGGATTATTACAGGATTTCCAGCTTCTGATGAGATCACCATAAGGGAAAGGGGTGAGAAGCACAGGTCGTGTACAATATACCTGACACACTGCCCCCATAGCTAACTTCCCTCTCTATCTGATTATTAAGTTTACCAGTATAAAGAATTGGTGATACAACTGGTGGGGCTGGTGGGATGTGGAAGGGGGTGTAAAACAGAAAAACTTAAAATTTCAATGACCATCATTTATGAACTAAAACAAAGCGGTTGCTTTTGATGGTAGAGACTGTGGTGAGGAAGTATTGGGGGTTTCTGGGGCTCAATAAACCTTAATCCAGTTGCTACCAAATAATAAAATATTAAAGGACCAAATGTAGAGTGTATGAATAAGACGAAATTACACATTCATCAAAGTATAAAAACCAAGGAAATAGCTATTTAAAGATTTGGAAATGTTGCTTTATAACTGGAAGATAGTAGCTTACAGTGAATATATATATTAAATTGTGTGTGACCTCTAATTATTTATTTCAAAATAAAAGCTCCATACAGGGGTAAATGTTCAGGGCCAGTGGTTTATCCACCAGAGTAACACTGTCTAGCTTATAAATTACAAATCAAAAGGTGAAATGTCACGAAAATGAGAAACTGAGGACCTTATCAAACACTGGGACACTCCACAAAGCACAAGCACGTGAAATGTAATAGTTCAATCAATTCCGGTACCACATATATCAATCATCCAGTTATGGCTGTATTACATGGTGACATCATCAGGCTAAAAGCAGACAAAAGAGCATGCGTTATATAATAAGAAATGTGAGCCCCCTGCTGTAATATGGAATATTTCAAATCAAGCTGTGACACATTTGTCATGACATCAACAGATGAACAAGGGTTGAACAAGCCGCATTAATTGCCTTCGACATTTTAAATATAGTCCTGTAATTGAATTTATGTTTTTATTACACAGCATGCTTTCTAACACTTTCATTTTCAGTTAATGAGGCCAAAAATACATTTCTAATTTTACTTACCTTCAGCACAGTTCTTGGACTCTTCTCTGCCGTGCACCGTTGCTGATGACACTGAGGAAGCAACTAATATAGTTTAAATAGGTCTTCCACTAATCCCTCAGGTGCTAATACTACATGGACAACCAGGATTTCGCTGTGTCTGTGGGTAATCCAGACAGAAGGAGGCTGAGTGATAACCTCACTGGTCACCCTGTAGAAAAACTACCATTTCTCCTTCAGGCCAATAATAATAATAATGGGACAGATCCAGACGGATCCAATTTGCGGAGGCTTATTCCTCTCCCTATAGGTGAAGACCACTTCCCCAATAAAGGGAGTCCTCACAGGGGCACTACCTGAAGACTCCTGCACAGCTGTTGCTTAAAAACAAGACAGTGCAGTATTCTAAATTGAATGTAGTGGCTGAAGCCAGCCCTTACGGTACAGTTATATACCTCCTCCACCCCCTAGTTGTACTTCGGGTATGCTCAAGCCCCTCTGTGACTCCCTGTGCATGCGCACTTCATTCTGCGGACAGTTGCTAAATCCAGGCTGTAGAGAACAACGCGTTAGTTTTTAAACATTTCAATAAATAGGATGTGGACACTTTTAATATGTGCACCAACCCAATTTGTATTTGTTCATGACAAGTAGTATATGAATATTCTTTGTATATTTTAGCATAAATAAAATGTAGCCAATAATATTTTACACATACGCACATATGTATGTAAATATAGAAACTGTGGCTTTGATTTATTGATGCATGTAAGTGTAAAAGTAAAATAAATGTATAATTGTCAATGTTCCCATGTAATTACCATTGTATATAGTGCCCTTGGGTCTTTCCATTTATAGATACATAATAGGCACAGAAAATAGAGCAGCCTGAAATAATGTATTGCAGGTACTGTCATTATTCCTTTGTAAGTATTCATGTATTGTCTATATGCACTGATGAAACACATACTAACATAGGGCATATAGGGTCATATAGTCTATTTGATAACTTCAGTGGAGAAATATAAAGGATCTGTAGTTGTAACTTCATGTTAGGAGGCAGGACAAGATGATGTTTTACCAGGCCATGAGAATGGACATTATCTCTTATCTACATCATATACATATTAAAAGTGGAACTGTCCCACTGAAATTTCAACAGTTGGGAGGTATTTATAATGCTGTTGTAATACTACAAAAACCCCTGAAGTCATATGTGCCATGAGGTAGAGCAGACGGTGTCTTTGTAAACATCTCCAGTGATGGAGCAACCATTTGATGAAAAGCATGTGTCCTGGGTGGACGAGTCTGAGATTGGCTTTGGCGAGGAAGGCCACACAATGGAGGGTCCAGTTGACCAGGAACCGGCAGCCTCCATGAGGTTAGGTGGAACATGGCCTGCTTGCAAGGAAGGGTGGCCCAGCAATAGCATTAAGCAGTCAGTGGCTGGACCGTCCAGTTCACAGAGAAGGGGTTGCAGGCCGAGGAAGAGATGTTGCTGGCGAAAGGGGGCTACAGCTCGACATTCTGCCAAGTGGTGGTTGTAGCACGCAAAAGCTAAGGCACGTGCAGCAGACTATTTGGACATCTTGGAATGGGACCCTTGCTTCACCTGGCCTACGGACCTGCTGCCAGCAACACCATGGTCAATTTGCTCCAGAGTCCTTGGCTCCTAAGGCCATGAGGCAGTGCATGGTTCTTACACCTCCATGGTCGGTAAGGCACTGGGAAACATCTTCTCCGCTGGTGACTCTCTTCTGCAACCCCCTGCTGATGCCATAGTATAGTGTAGCCCCAAACCTGCCAAGTTGAGGGAATTTCACTAAATTACATTTCTGGGGTGTTTCTATTGATTTTTGTGAGAATTCCATGACATGTCTTAGATTAGATGTTTTAATCAATCTCAATGGAAGGAATTTTAAAGGAAAAATGGGGACTGTATCTGGACCATGTTGGGTAGGTTTTGCCAGTCAGTCTTTGCCAGATTATTAACTGGGAGCTCAAAGGAGGTCTGACACTCCATGTGAGAATTATATCTGATATGCCATGCTACTGATTTTTTATATTTTCTCCCTAGATGTTTGCCCTGGAGTGATGAACCTCAGGGGCTATTGTCCGGAGTATTCCAGAACGTCTCCGTTTGCATTTGCCCAACACTAAGGAAGCTTAACAGCTGTGTGAAGAGAGCTCCTTGTCATTTACCATGGCAAGGTTGGTTGGGGTTGGGATGAAAGGAAGGAGTGGGGTATGAGCACTGGTTTGTAGTCTTTAAAATGACTTGTCTTTACATTAAGTTGACGTTAACTGCCTACAGTAGCAAAGCATTTATAGTGGCTGGTAACAGAAATATACAAATATAGTAGGGCATATACATATAGTATGGTAGCTACCTGTTTATGACAGTGTTATTTTTTTTCTTACACTAATACCTCCTATACAATATGAAATACTCTTGTTGTTGGGGGTTTTTGGGCCACTAGTGGGTAGTGTGGTCATTGCCCTGGCTGGGTCCATCTGTTTGGCCACCCCTGCTCTAGTGTATGGCCAGCTTTACTTTTCAGAAAGTTAGATTTTTTTCTAGATGTAATGAGAAAATATTTGTATTGCCTTTTTGTGGATCTTTATAAATAGTTCTACACAAAAACAGCATTTCTTTTTTTCCTTTGACAGCCATAACACATTGTTAGCAAGAGCTTATGCACCAGCCACATATAATTATATATTTGCATGTGTTTAACTGTCTATTTTATTAAATATTATGAGCCATTTTATTTAAAATCAGAGGGAATAAAAAAGTTCAATTATGAAGTATATTTTAAACTCTTCATAATTACTTTTGTACATTAAATAAAACAGCATCACTATAATTTACAAAGTAGATATTCTATCTAATCTCTTTGCAATTATAGACAATTTAATTATGTAGTATACACCATACTGTGCCAGGGCAATTTCATGGCTGCTTCGCACATACATACCATCACTTTACAATCAAATTTAAAAGTTGTCGTTATAGTGCTAATTAATTAAAAGCTCTACACAGCAATAGTAATTGTTTGTACTACATAATTACTGGTGCGTGTAGTTTTCATGTACTCTCGGAGTGCAAGGAAAATATATATATGCAAATGAGGACTGAATTACAGGCTCGTTGGTAAGTTTTGTCCTAGCGGGTAAAAGAAGTGAACTTAAACTTTACAATGCAGTATAAAGAACCAAAATAAGAACAAAGACAGTGGCCATTAGAGAAAACAATTGCAGATGAGTTCTGAGTTCTGTCTTTAATTAGTGTCATGATTAAAGTACAGAAGAAGAATGATTCCACTTCCAAAATCCCAGAAAAGGCTTTCCATTATGGAGTCCACGCTGTAGAGAAATGCAATGGTGTATCGTGCAGAGGAATGAATGTGACATATTTAAGGCCCCCGTGCGGTGTTTATGTGGACTGGAAGTTGGATATACTATTACGGCAAAGATGACCCAATCTCTGTGCAGAGTAAAGGTTCTGCAGTATGCATACAGATTAAGCAGATATATGCTCCATTACATGGATTGGTCCTGCCAAATGAATGCTGACGGGTTGTGTAGGAGACCTTATGAGAGATTAGTTCTTGTCTACTATGCAAAGCGAATGCTACATCTCAAGGAGGTGGCTTAGGTAATACCAAGTATGTCATCAGCCCTAATCTAAGTATGTACTGGATATGATAAATATGCTGGAGCTACCATGCACTATGTACGGGCAGATATTTTTAATGACAGGTGGCCATAGAATGTGTGGTGTCCAAGCTACTTCATTAAAGGGGACATTACTTTACTACCACAACATAGAGAATAGTGTAAGTGGTTTTCTAAGTTAGTTTAATGATTATAGTGGACTCTATAAGAGCTGGCTTTATATTAGAATCTCATAGATGCTATCACTGACTGTTCTCCAGAAAGTAGCTATGGTGAGTCTAGCAGTAGATAGGTGTTTTGGTGTTTGTGTGCCATCAAAGCACCTCTTTGTATAATCATGGAATCACGCCTTTAACAACCATAGGACCATAGGAACTGCCCAGCACTCCCTGGAAAAGTCCCAAAGGTTTGGAAGTCTTCTGAAACTGCCTATAACATATTTAATTAATTACGTTAAGACCACCTACAGAAACAAAGCATTTATAGTGACAGGTAACTATACAAATATAGTATGGCATATACATATAGCATGGTAACTACCTGTTTATACACAGTGTGACAGTGTTTCTTTCTTACGCTAATGCCACCTATACAATCTGCCATATTCTTGATGACTGACATGCTCATTGGGAATATCTGCATACACCCCTATGCAGATTAAAATGTTTCAGAATGGGTTACAGTGCTGATCCTAAATTCAGCAAGTAACCCATTTATTACCAGGCGTAGGCTACAGGATGGCCACTGATGTAGCTATTTTCTGGCAGAGGTTAAGGGGAAGATTAGGGTTAGGCTGCAGCGGGAGGGAATTGCTCATAAAAGGAGAAGCTTGGAATTTGGTTGCAGGAGTGGGCGCTTAAGTTAGGATGGGGGAAGGAAATTATTAATAAAATGGGATTGTTAGGGTTAGGGATTGTTAGGGCTTTTGGGAGGGGATGTTTCATTAAAGGGGAAGGTTAATGTAGGAAAGGATAAGGTGATGGAAGGGAAGGCATAAAATAATAATTATTATTATTATTTGATTCTTGTCATGTCTCTGCGTCCATATAGTTTTCTTGGAACACCCGAGTCACAATAGCTGGCAATCAACAATTTTTGATTCTTCTGTTGGTCTTCACACAAATCGACCTATACACTAAACCAGTGGTCGAAGTGGAAATTTAGAAGTGTGGGTATGGACATTCAGAAGTCGGGGTATGGAAACATAGAAAATAATGGAAGTCAATGGAGATTTTTAATTTTTCCATTACATCATTGGGAGAAGTGCCGGTATGGCATACCCCCGTATACACCCCCACTTCGAGCCCTGCACTAAACAATAAAGGCCCAATATAGCCAGATAACCTAGGCCTCGCTGGAGATGCAGACTCACCAGCTGCTCTATGCCAATGAATTCAGGATATGGAAAGAATAAGAAGGATTTCAGTTGCTTGTTAGGCACTCTGGTCAAAATGTGGTTTTAATACTTCATATTAGGCACTATATGCTGGACCAGAGCTATTATGTCATTACGTCTGGTCCTGGACCGAGATTCATGTGTGTCCAATAACATTTCCTTCTTTCACATTTTGCAATCTGTTTTTTCTTAGATGCTCCTTTTGATGTTTCCATCCTCCATGGTCCACGTGCAGTAATGACATAAAGCTCTGTTTTGAAGAAGAACATTTTCTAAATTAATAATCACTGTGGTTTGCTGCATGGAGTGTTGTTCTAAAATCAGGGCCATTTACTTTCTTGTGGTTTTCCACTTGATATTTAATCACTCGGAGGTTGCAATTTCTTGTTTGATTATTGCCTGCTTTCTGTCATCGGCTGCACTCGGAAGATTTTGTGGTAAAATTCATCTTTTTTTCGACGTCATAAAAAAGTTATTATATCCTCTTTGAGGAATGTTATGAATAATGCCGTCAGATGCTTTTACTGGATGTTTGGTTTGTTTTTTGTTGTTCTTCTGTGTCCAAGGACGAAGCGTGACAGGATCATGATATTGTGATGGGGCAAGGCAGAGCGGGTCCAACTGTGCTAAAGAACCCATCAGAGATTGATAGCTTATAACAGTTTGACACTCCATGAATTAATGCTGAGCACGGCTTATACATACATTGGGCCAGAATCAGATTTACACTCTCATGGGCAAAACCATGTTGAAGTTGAGAGATGATGATTCCTAGCACAAGTGTAATAACAGTGTAACAGTAACGCTGGTCAGTATCTCTGTGCAACATGCAACAATAAAGTATTCTCCCTGCATGCACACACTGACATTCATTTTACCTCCCCTGCAATTCAAAATGGTTTTGCCCATCAGAGTATAAGTCATGAGAGTGTAAATCTCCTTTGTGAGCAGCAGAGCTGCTAGAACCAGCGTTCAGCATTTATTCATGCTGAGCACTGTTTAAAGCTGTCAGTCTATGGTTTGCCCCATAGTAGCCTCACATATTGCATCCCCTATAGTTAGGGTCAGTAGCCTGGGGTCCCTACACAAAAATGAACCCCAACACCAAGGATCAATTCTAGAGGCACTCACATAAAAGGGGCAGAAAATGAGACTGTACACATACAGTTCTTGTATAATATATATATATACTGTCTAGTATATAGTACTGTCTAGTAACCCAGGAGTCCCCACAAACGTTAATCAGTGGCGTAACTATTGTGGGTGCAGGATGTGCAGGACCCTAAAGAGATTAACGGCCTGATGTGGTGGTGAAAAAAATGTATGCCCGGGACTGTAGTATCTATAATAATGGCGTTCCAGTAGCGCTGTTTGTGCATCCAGGGGTTATTAATGTTATTGTTGTACAGGAAATTATCTGTTCAAAGAAATGAATGACTATCATCTAAGATTGTGATGAAGCCCTCAGCTGATCTTCTATATCATGTATGTAATTCTGTTCACAATCACATGAACATACATAGATAGAAAACTCTATCTCAGGTAATAGTCATAGAAAATGAGAAATATACATATTAGTACATGCAAAGTAAATGACAGAGAAATGTAACACGTTCTGCTCCTCCAGACTATGACTGAACTGATAGACTCTGGATTAATTGGACAAGAAGTGAAGAGCCGCGGGTCTACTACCTGCACATAAATCACTGGGAACACCTTTATTTGCAGTTGTGAGATGTTGGGAAATGGTTTATCTCTTAGGCTACAGATCCGTATCCACATAGCTGTACTGTGGGCAATGTGCTAAAACAGTGGAAAGAAATTTCCCGATCAGTCAGAAGTTTCATATACCAATCTTATTGATGTATTTGACAGCTGGGAATTCACCTTGACTGCAGATTCATATTACTTGCCTTTTTTCGATGTTTCCTGTACAGAGAAAATAACATGTTGTTGTCTGTTCAAACCAAAATCACTTTCCTACGACAAATTGTTCCATGATCATTCGCATCCTTTACAGATAGAATGGTAGATGGCTCATATTATATACAGGAGACTGGACACAATGTTTAATATGATCTCTACTATTAATTTATTTTTTAATAATATTAATTTTACATGCATACCCTTCCACATACACTGGGGACAATTAAGTCAGATGCCAAATAACCCCACCGGCATGTTTTTGGGATGTGGGGGGAAACCACCCAGAAGACCCCACACAGACACAAGGAGAACATACAAACTCCACACAGATAGGGCACTGTTCACCTGAATTTTCAAACTCCCAGGTGAAATTCAATCTTTGAATAGATCACCATGCACTGAGCCACACAACCTTGACATCAATGCATTTCAAATATAAACACTTCATTTCTCACAGATGGTTTCCCAACAGCCATTAAGGGGAAATGCCTTAGTTGCCTCTCGAAATCCCACTGGAAATCCCACTGCTGGCGGCACACCAGTACAGGGCGCCGGGTCACTGCCTCCTAAAGGCCGACAGCCTCCTGCGTTGACGTCGTGACATCATGATGCCACATTATGACACCACAGCCTTCTAGCGATATGTGGGGGGCCCGGCCGCCTGGGACTTTGTGAATCACCAGGCCCGGGTGATCCTGGCAGCGGCCCTGAGCAAAGAGACTTCAGGGCGATTCTTAAGATTTGCGTGATGTCTAGTTTCTGTTGCAGGTATTCACATTGTACAGTTTCTCTTCATCCCACCTCTATCACACCACTAAAATACTAGTTGCTCATGTTGAATGAAATGAATGCTGTGGCCTCTGTGTAGAGTGCTGACTAATATATCAGTATTTTATAAATACAAGATAAGAAAAATAACAAGCCTGGCAGGTTACGTCTCGCATCTGTTGGCCCAGTCAGCAGTATTCACAGAGCGGATCACTGGTCATTTCAAGGGAACTAAGATGTTTTACGTCTTCAAAGTGTAAATAAACATATACGGTCAGCTTTCTTCAAAGTCCGGTTTCGGATGTTTCACATTTTTTAAGGCTTTTGCTCATTGTTGCAACATAAAAGATTATTCATCTATTGAAATCATTTTACGGAAAGACCCGTTTTTTGTCCCTTTCCACTGATGTCCTTCTCTGTGGCTTTTAGATATAACCTTTTCCTTTGATTCACATTTCATTCAAGTGTTTGCCATGATATGTGGCGTTTTGCTGATCATAATGGTCTCTAATATATTAGTAGTTTTTGACTACTCTGCGGGAAACACTGGAAGAACATATTTTTATTCAACAACTTATTTTATTACAGTAAACAAAATGGCTAATGCTTTGTGTGACGTAGAAAAGGTCATGGAAAAACACATACAATGGTTTATTTATGGCTTCATATGATTCATACATTAAAGATAAAAAAAAGATTCTACCAGAACCTCTACTGTGGTTAAATATTTGACAGATATTTTATTATTAATTCAAATAAATGGCTGAGAACCATGACAGACAATACCTGGAGGCAAAATAACCACACAGAGACAGTTAAAAGGGGATACAATTTATTATGTAATATATATTTATAATATAGATTGGACATGTTAGAAGAATGTCCAAACTCCATCTGACATTTATCCCCACTCACACATATGTGGTCCACATTACCATCCAAAAAAGATATGTAAGGACCTGAACCAGTTACACACTATGCAATGTACCCAGTTTTGCTAAAAAAACATCCCCTCTCATCTTATTCTGTTTGTACCTCTTAAATGTCCCTTCCTCTGCATAACAACATGGTTTTGCCCAGGTGCACATTTGCTCACTTCTGGATCAGCCCCACAGTGTGCAAGCCAGCCAGTGCCCCCCAACAAAACACCCTCCCCCTCCATTCTCTCCTACTTATCCACTTCCCCTTCTGATGAAGCTACTCAGGAACAGTGGCGTAACTAAAGGGGTTGCAGCGGTCGCACTCGCAACTGGGACCTGTGATACCCCACAACTTACCAGTATCAGCACACTTTCTCTCCCTGTTCAGCAACCAGAGCTGAGACGCTGCGTTGGAGTGAATTCCCCTGTCACTCCCGCCCTCTCCTGCGGAAATGGCAGGGCATAGCAGCACTCTGCTATACCCCTGCCCCAAGTGACGCGTGTGGATCACCCAAACCCTGCCCCAACTATAACACACCCAGTAGACGGATCCCCCAGCGTAAAGAACATTGATACAGTTCCACAAATGCACATCAGGCATGTAGAAGTCCGATGTACTTTTTACCGACTTCCGCACTGCATGTGTTAGCTGGGTATCGGCCCAAATCCTGGATCAGGTCCTTGGGCCTGTTTGTGGTTTCTCCTAACTGGATCAGCCCATGATGTTTTTCAGTTCAAATCTAAGTAAATTAAAGTTTAAGCTGTGTATTATTTGACTCAGTAATGTTCCTAAATGCAAAAAAATAGTAATGTCATCCCCCAAATGGTAACAAGGCTGTCCAGGTTTTTATGTCATTGCATCTCACTGTGGATTAGTCCCTACATTTATAAATATAAAATATCTAAATATATATTTCAAATATAAACAGATATACTTAAATAAATCTTTAAACCCCCTCTTATCTCAGAAAACATCTTCTGGACACATCTATATTTCTTTGTTAATTTTAGGTTACCCAGTATGAATTCCTGCATTGTTCTGATTGCTTGCAGTAATACACAAGGGTACAGCACACACTCTGTATATGGGTCATTTTGACTGTATAATTACAAAGTTGGATTGTGTGGGATAAAAGCCGCATGAAATCAGGTAAATGAGCCAAGTGAAATACAACAGGGAATGTGAAGACCTTGTAAAACACTTTAAATTCTGGTAAAGTGTATCTGGGAAAGTAAAATCAGGGTTTGACCAAAGAAGGTTATGTGAATGGTCAAGAAAAGCTCACATTGATTCCATTAGCACAATCAAGCTCATTATTTGTATTTATTATTATTATTATTATTAATAACGCTTATTAGTCTCTACAAAGTGTCTGCAGCGCTGTACAATTGGGAATACAGACAGAATAGGTGGGAAAGAGCCCTGCATATATATATAGCAGATTGGGGATTTGATACATAGGGTCGATTACACATAGAGTAGGGAAGGGACAATTTAGTCAGCTCCCAATTAACCTACTGGTATGTGGGAGGAATCCGGAGCATGCAGAGGAAACCTACGCAGACACGGGGAGAACATACAAATTCCCAGGGCCACCATCAGGGGGGGACAGCTGGGCCTACTGTCACGGGCCCGGCTGTTCCACCCCGACCGGTAGGATCCATGTATTCCCGTCCAGCAATGGGAATAAAGATGGAAAGCTTCCATGAGCAGACCTGCTTAATCTCATTTAGGCGCTGCTATTGGTGTCTAAATTAGATTATTTAGGCCGGCCAGCTGGACGTCGTGATGTCATGCCGTCACGCCGTTGTGACATCACGTTGGGGAGGGGGGGGATTAAAAATTCTGTCAGTCCCGGGCCCGGCTCATCCTGACGGCAGCCCTGCAAACTCTACACAGATAAGGTCTTGTCTGGGAATCAAACTTACAAACCATAGAGCTGAAAGGCATCCATGCTAGCCACTGAGCCAATGCTAGCCACTAAGCCATCCATGCTGTCCAACTATTGTTTATCAAGATGAAGTTCTTTCAGTTATGTTTATGTGGCTATAATTAAAACATACTTGCAAACTGAGGGATCGGTGTAAGTTACCAGACAAAATAAAATTATTTGACTCCCCCTAAAATTCAACATGGTTTCTCCCACCTGTAAATCTCCACAATGGATATGGTCCTATGTCTGGCAGACCAGGGAAGTGAAGGCTATATTACAATTATTAGTGCTACTGCTAGTCTGGACAACTTTGTTATAATAACCCTGAGGGACTACTATTTGTCATTATGGTGCAATTTGCCAGCCACTTGTAAACTGCACACCGTTCATATCATGTAATTTTACAGTATCAGCAGCAGATTATTTCCAAGCAAAACGCATCCAATTGTACTGGCATGGGGCTTCCTAATAGCACATTACTTCCATTCACAGACCTTTCCATGCTGTCTTTTTCTCATTTCATCTAATAATAACTCAATGGATCAGCAATAGCAGACGCCAAACCAAATGCCACACAGATAAATTCCACCAAGGGCAGGACCTTCCATTACAAGAATGAAGACAGTTTTAATTCAGAGATCAATATATTGTTTCCAATCTTCAAAGTCCAGCGTAAGTTTCAGAATCAATCCTTTTTCTGCTGAAATGCTTACAGTTAACTAAATAAAATCATTTAATGTACATAAGTCATTAAAAGCTTCTTTAAAAAGCACTTGGATAGTCTTGGGCAGCGTCTGAATATATTTCTCATTATGCATCCTCTGACATTAGCTCTTATCATCATAATGCTTGTTTAGAGGGGTCTAGTGCAGTATTTGTCATGTGCTAAGTGTTCTCATTCACATTCATTGAAATGTCCCATAGGAAGCCTTCAAAATTCTGTGCAGGTTTAAGTGTCCAGCAAATTCTGAATAACTATATAGCTAGTATCACTCCACTGAGACTTATACACAGTATTACTATGATGATGATGATTATTATTATTATTATTATTATTATTATACAGAATATTTATTATTCTTAAACAAACATTATAAAGCACAACTGAATAATTACAGACAGACTGGGCAGTTTACAGCTTACAATCTATACAAGGGCAGCATTGTATAGATCAATGTATGTGTTACGTGTCAAAAAATGCACCACTTATGTTACAAGGCAAAGTGCATAGTTGTCCATATGATTTGCTTACATGGCAATGGACCAATGTTCCAACAAGAAGGGTGTGTTCAGATCTCGAGGTTCAGAAAAAGCTCCACACAGATAAGGTCCTGTCCAGGAATTGAACTTTCAACCTCAGCCATGTGAGGCACAAGTGCTACTTTCTGAGCCTTTGTGACTTGATTATGATGCCTAGCTGACACATGCAGATACCACTGTGAAGCCTAGACTTGAAGGACAGGGGAGTACTATACTTCATCTTCATCATTAGCCTCATTGTTAGCTCAATATGGCCTACAGCACCTTACCGACGGGTTGCCAGTGGTGGGATTCAGCAGGTTCTCACTGGATCTATAGAACCTCTTCTTAATGTTGGTATTGGTTCTCGGAACCGATTGTTAATGACTTCCAGCTGCACTCATTATACTTATACTGTGCAAACGTTGTGCATCTCTGCCCAGCGTCCAGATAATAACCGGGACTTGTTGTCAGAACATAAGTGTATGTAGGAAACATCGGCAGCATAATTACATATAGCAAATCATCTTTACAAAACATTTATGTTTTTCAGATCTCAGTAGTCTAGATATACTTCAGCAATTATTAGGGTTAATGGACAAACTGATGGCAGTGAATTTTTTTTTTTAAATAAATATTACATTTTGTCCCAATCGCAGATAGGAATAGGCGGGTCTTGGGTGGAGTCAGGACGGGGCTTGGGTGGAGCCATTTGGCATAGAAACGGTTGTTAATTTATTTGAATCCCATCACTGAGGGTTGCCACTTGGACACAACCATCCTTTGCACACACAACTGCTCCTAATGGTACACGCATGATTATTAATACTGACCAGCGTTACTGTTACACTGTTATTAGACTTGGGCTAGGAAACATCTCTCAACTCTAATACTGTGTGCAGCTAATGACAATTACCTCCCCTGCAATTCAACATGGTTATGCCCACTCTTAACTTTTCGCTCATAAGTTCATAGTACGTAAGTCTGGATCCAGTCCCGCTATAAATCAGGCCCATAGATTTAAGCTGTGTATAACTGTGTATCCTGGTTATTATTGTTCAGTTATACATAAATTACAGATAATACTGTGCTGCTCATAACCTAAGTCCAGTTATTAAAGCAGACGCTGTAAAATATTCAGTGCAGATAATGGCTGCAGATTAGATGACTCCTCTACACCTGCTTCTTGTCACAACCTGGTAACAATGGTCCTCATCCTCAGGGCCTCAGTGATGGAAGACCCATTCAGACAGCCTGTGTAAAGACCATATATCAATGCACAGCTGTGTGAATATGTAAAACACGTGTGACACTTACAGCTGAATATCTAATACATTCAGAAACGCCTGCATGGAGATTTCTATACAGGAAATATAAAGACGTCTTGGAAAATAAATGAGGCTCGCCGCTTTAGTGCGAAGCACAATATAAAGATATCGCTGGTCAACCATGACTGACCAACCAAAGCCAAAGCCATAACTTTCCAGAGCATAGAGTCTCTCATATCTATCTCTCATATCTATCTATTTATCTATCTCATATCTATCTATCTATCTATCTATCTATCTATCTATCT